>VYXD01008480.1:210049-240046 GCA_013397195.1 Hylia prasina
GCAGTCTCCTTACCTGTAGGATGTTGTTGGTGAGGATCTGAGCATACTTTGACTGGAGTTAAATATTATGGGCAGGAATTATGCTTTCAGATGTGCATATCATGTTATGGTATGACTGCTTTTTATGCAAGCAATAAATGCAGCTAACTAGAGGAGGCAGAAACCTGTGTCTTTTATTTTGTAGAGGGTGTAAGGTATTGCCCAGAGAAGAACTGTTTGTCCAACCAACATGAAGTTAGCTAAAATAAATTTACAAAATCCAGTATTAGATGGATTTATGGGCTACTGATACGTGACTAAAAGCGGGAATGAGCAAAGCTGCCTAAACCACCACTCTCTCTGTTACAAACATGTGTTTATGCCTTCTAACCTGCCTTGATGATATTCATTTACTCTTCAGCGTGTTTTATTCACTCCTTTTAATATATTGTCTGGTTTTCCCAGAGGAGCAGAAGGTAGATATTTTTCTAATGTCCTCTCTATAATGTTTTCACTTCCTCACTCAAACCAACAGCTCTTTGTGTGCAGATAACTGAATGGACATTTTAGCTTCCAGGGGAGCCTTGCATGTTAAGGAGATGTCAGTTAGCCATGGAAAAGTCATGGAATGGTGGTCCAGGAACCACAGTTTTGAAGCCTGATGTTACCCACACAAACTGTTTGTTCTCTCACGTGAAGGCTGATAACTTTGTGGAAAAAATGCCAAGGGCTATCCAGGAAAAGGCATTCTGAAAATTCTCAAAAGCTGAAGGTTTTTAAAAAATTGGGTTTTTAATAGATAATTTTTTTAAATCTATTTTTTAAAAAATTGCCAAAAATGTGAGGAATGGCATCTTTCTCTCCAAGATGGAAACCATGAGCAGAAATAGAAATTATTGTCTGTGCTCCCCTGCTGTTGGGATATTTCCAGTCTCGGAGAATATATGGCTGCTTGGGAAAACTCTTACCTGGGTAGAAGAGCAATAAACATAAGGAAAACTGAAAGACATGCCAAGACAGTATCATCTATGTTATTTAAATTGTTAAGAAGCTGGAAAAACCCCACTCTGTTTATATCGTGCATAGATTTAATTTCTTGCTTTCTAAGGAAAGCTGAAATCACTCACTGCTTTTTGGAATATGAGTGCAATACGATCACTTTGTAATGCTGGGGAAAAGAGTAGGGAGCTCTACATGATCGAGGTGGTCCCTGGAGGCAGTAGCATCATTTGATCCTTGCCACAGCCAGGGCCTGACATCATCTGACTGTCAGGTTAGTAGCTATTATCTTTACATAAAGAGGCAGCAGTTATGCACCTTAACTGTTGTTTGAAATTCCCATCCAACAGCATAAATGCCCAGTGCACAGGTAATACTTTGGACACCTGAGGAAATGTATGTACCTGGCTACAAAGAGGGAAAATGAGGGCAAGCACTGGCAAGTTGGCTGGACCCAGAGACCTCTTTTATTCTTGCAGTTGAGCTATTGTCAGCAATGCTGCATTTCTAGGAGCAGCTTGTGCATTCATTCCAGCTGGGGACATTGCTAGTGCTTGTCAGAACCCCAGACCAAAGCTCAGGGCCCTTCTAAACCCCTGCTATGCAGGACTGTGTGTCACATACATATGCAAAAAAAATAACCCCAAGAAACCCCCAAACAACATTTTGGTTAAAGTGTATTTGGGTTATGAGCATATTCAGGTCTTGAGTGCAGCATTACAGATTTCATTATTGAAGGCTGTTGTCAGTTTGAGGTCACTTGGTGAGAGGTTTAGTGATGCAAAACTGAGTGGCTGTAGTTTTGCTGCTGCTGGGGACTTGGAGTGGTTAAAGTGGAGTTAAAAATCTTATTATTCAATCTCACAGTTGGTATTTGCTTAGAAATCAGCAAGCTGTTCATGTGGACAAAACTTGGCAGAACTTGAACTTATCAGCACTTGTGTAGTGAAGGATGCTCCCACTTGGTTGTCCTCTGAGATTCCCATTATTGAGATGCATCTGTGTCTAGGACTTTCTGGAAATTGTAACTTTCTTAGGGCTAAAATTTTGGAATTTGTAATTCTTTGTAATTCTCTATGTGGAGACGGTGTTTGGAAGAGGAACCAGCTGCAAGTGCATTAAGAATTGTGACAAAATGGTTTTGAATAGATGATAAGGAGCACTGCTAGCTGGGAGCTCTTGAAGACTATTCCACCTCTATCTCCCCATTCTTATCGTTCTGAAAAAAGATCAAGCCTACATAGCCAAACAGTAGTTTTATAGGGTATTAGATTTCATCTATCTATGTTAGCTAGAGTGCCCATATAGCACATTTCTCAGCTCTTCAAGTACATCATGCTTGGTATGTTATTTTCCTGGCCACAGTAGACTGTGGTTTGGGCACGGTGGTGAAGTGCTCACAGCCATTTGTTGCTAAGTAGAAATGTTGCTTAGCTTCATATCAACTGAAATATTTTCAGTGTGTACAGCTCCCATTCCAGATGTGCATTTCAATGGCATAAAATCAGAAGCTATGAACATCTTGTCATACTTTGCCCCAGGGACAAAGTGTTGATAGGACAGAATTTAATTAAGTGAGATAACAATCTTACATGATATGACCTTACTGCAGGCATTAAAACATATCCTGCAATGAGACACCTTAGCCTAACTAGCATGTTGCCAAGATATTTTTCTTAGGCATTAATTTTCTCTGCATCTCCAGCTACATCCATTGTCCTGTACTCAGAGAAATCAGCCCCACAAGCCTCACAAAATAGAAAGCCTTAGGAAGCAGAGATCAAAACAAGCTGCTTTGATAGTTTTGCTGTCTGTGCAACAAACACTTTCCTTGTAGTATGTCATAATATGAATTCTGATGTGTATCTGGTGATATTTAATCCAAAGCCGGATTTTTTTAATCTATGTTACGGCATGACCCATGTCCCATAGGAGTGACTCATTCCTCCCTAAAATGCCCTGAAACTGGGTTACTATGCAACAGGATATTCATTGAAAAAATTTACTCCCAAACAGCAAACCAAAATGCACAGTTGAATTACACCCTGGTAAAAATAGGAGGTGATTGTGGTAAGGCTAAATGCTGAACCCACTAAACTGAGAGTTTAAAAAATACCTTCAGTGTTCTATATATAGATATATATGGATATTTTACTCATAGTATAACTTTTACTATCTTGAGAGAAAGCACAAAAAGTTTGACTCCTCTAACAGAAACCACAAATGTGATTTATGGATTCAAATTAATCTATGAGTTTTTGCTGACAGAATTCATGACATACCTGAATGAGCAAAAGTTTTATTCTGCAGTTCCAGTAGAATCAATGACTTGATAATATAGGCAAGAAAAGAAAAGAAAAGAAAAGAAAAGAAAAGAAAAGAAAAGAAAAGAAAAGAAAAGAAAAGAAAAGAAAAGAAAAGAAAAGAAAAGAAAAGAAAAGAAAAGAAAAGAAAAGAAAAGAAAAGAAAAGAAAAGAAAAGAAAAGAAAAGAAAAGAAAAGAAAAGAAAAGAAAAGAAAAGAAAAGAAAAGAAAAGAAAAGAAAAGAAAAGAAAAGAAAAGAAAAGAAAAGAAAAGAAAAGAAAAGAAAAGAAAAGAAAAGAAAAGAAAAGAAAAGAAAAGAAAAGAAAAGAAAAGAAAAGAAAAAAAAGGGATTTTTACGTTTTATTTATGGAAGTTCAACCATAATGCAACAAGGACTCAATTAAAATATAGCAGAAAAGTTCCTGAGAACAGACTGACACAGATTCATTCCTTAAAAAGTAATGAGGTGGCATACATATATTCTGGAGACAGTATGGTGTAGAACAGTCCTCTGTTATCAGGACTAGATGAATTCTCTATTGCTTTATTCAAGAACTGCTGCAGTGAGGTAAATTCCCTCTTCCCACTTCTAGGAGCTTCTCCATATTTCCTGTATGTTAGAATTGCTGATTTCTAACTGACAGCTTGGGACAAGAAAGCAAGCACTGTCCCTAGAGAAGTGACTCAGTTACTTTCCCTTTTTAGTCCCATCTCAAAGGATGTGAAGGCACATCCCTGACATGGAACTCCTCCACTCCCATAAAAGCTCAAACAGGGTGGGCAGTCCTAGAGAAAATTACCCTCAAAGCAAGATGGATGGGTGAGGGGGGTCATGCCCCAGAGGGCTATGCCTGAACAATTGTGCCACCAGCACATTTATGGATTCACCTCAAATAGTAACTTCTTCCCTATTTTACAGAACTTAATTAGGATGTGCATCTGGTTTGCAACATGGGGAGTGATGGGACCCATCAGAATATGTCAAAATGCAGTGATATAAGTGGAATATGTGGGAGAAGATGTTCATATGAGGGGCTATCTTTTGGAAATGCCGGGTGTTTGACTCAGAGGGTTTCACCCTCAGTTAATGCACACAGGTAGAGGCAGCTCTGCCTCCAGCTGTTGTGCAGTGCTGGATGAACACCAGAGCTGTGCCAGCTAATGCAATGCCATAGAAGACTGGGAGAACAGTTTCAGGGAATGAGAAAACTGACATGAGAAAACATCCCAGTGCAATACCCATGACTGATTGCTTGGATTTGCAGACATTGGTCACTCTTTGCAGGACTGTTTCTGAAACTCTGATCATCCCACAGTTGTTTCACATTTTCCTAGGCTGAAATGGAAATGACCTAGCTTCTATTCTGGTTCAACTGTAGGTCACTGCCTGGATGCTGTTACCACAAAGGTTTCTGAATTTCTTTTCCATAGTTCAGCATAGTTCAGCATCTTGTCCTCCAAAGTGTTTTCAATGTTTTTTTTGCCCCTCTCACATACAATTTCAAGCTGCTGTAAACAAGTTGTGTTGCTGGTGAGCAGACAGGAAACAACTTGAAATGATAAGAAGGACATAGAAAAAATTCCCTTTAGAAAAGAGGTTGAACATCATCAGTTGTGGTTAGGCAGGTATTTGCACTTCCAGTGTGGAAATTAGATGCTGCAGTGCTGGGCTGTTGGAGAGATACGCAAACTTCTTATGATACAGCTTTCTGATAAGCTGCTAAGAACAAAAATCCATTCATTCTAGCAAATGCTCTGTTTCCTAGAGGAGGGCAAATTTCCCCTTGTACCCCCAGGGAAGGTTACTGTTCAATGAGTGGTGGCTGCTGCTGTCATCCCACAAATAGTTGGGTTCAGCTGGTCCTGGTGACCACGATAGAGAGAGAGACCACAGATCCTCTGGTTGGAAAGATATTTAATCCATCTCTTCATGCTGCTACTCATTGATCCAAATGTCCTCTGTTTGAAGTACTGCTGAAGGGGGAAGTTCTTTTACTCTCATCTGGTTATGATTAATCTCCTCAGCCAGGCTGCCTTTGGTCAAGGAGGAGCCCAAGACAAGAACAGTCTCTCTCCCTCTTAATTACACTGGGCTAACAGAGAAACACCAGTAATTAGAGCCCAGAAATTCCAGAAGGTATATGTGAACACGGTGTCAGTTTACAAGGTGATATGTTAAAGCTGATTCAAGCCTGTACACAATCTCTTTCTTATTACAGAGGTGTAATTAATCACTTTGTCTCATTAGCACACTATTGGATTAAACCGAGTCATTTTAACCTTCCTCCCTGTCTTGGAATCTACTCTCACACAACAGAAGACAATTTCCTTTGGAAAATATGATCAAGATTTTGCATCTGTGTGGACGTGGCTCTGCAGTTAAGTTAATTTTAGCCTTTTTATTATTCACCTAAACTCGAATGACATGTTAAAGTCATTGTCTTGGAGACCTCCCTGGTCCAGACACATCATTGGCTAAGCTGAGGAGCTTGGTTGGCCGACTCTGAGGTGGGGTCCTTTGCTGATAAACTGAAGAGAGCTAAAGGTGACACTGCCTCTCCTCTCCCTTGGGAGCTAGTTTAATCTTTCTGGCTGGTCCCACCCAGGCTGGATGGCAGCTGGATAGCAGCTGTGCCTGGGCTCAGCCTCTGGCTCAGCCTCAGAGCAGCCTGGCTGCTGGGCTGGGTGGTTGTTGGGCTCCATCTGGCCACAGCTGCTGTCTCTGGGCCCAAACCAGACCCTCACGGGCATTCCAGCTCCTGGCTGCCACCAGCAGCCTTGCCACCACCCTTGGCTCCCAGCTTTCATTCCCTGAGGAGCAGCCAGACATTGCTGTGCCCTGCCACGAGTTTAAGATTTGCCTGAAAGAGAAGGATCCAGGTCTGTGTCATGCCTCAGACCTTGTTGGTGCCTCATAGCCCCACATGGGGAGATAGTTCTGGGAGGGATTTCTGCTGCTTGTCTTTGCATCTCATTTTTCTTTTAATATTGGCCAAGCAGAATCCCTCCTTGAAAATGAAACCGAACAAATAAGTATGACCCAAGTTTGCATAGAATTACAAAAATAACATTTCACCATGCAAAATCATAATCCAGACCAAGTTTTTCTGAGCTTCAAAAGACTTAAAAGGTTTATGAACCTTTGAGATTCATTTTGCTCTCTTTAATTAAGCTCATGTCTTGAGAAGGCCAAGGGGAGGTTTACAGACATCTTTAAAAAATAACAAATGGCAAGGATTTTGCCAGGAAAAAGCTGGTGGTCTGGTACTTTGTTCCCGTCCGCTGTTTTTTCGAAGAGATAACAATTCACTAGGGTTGTGCAGGACTTTGCAGCTTGTCTTAACTTAAAGAGATGTCCAGAGAGACTCTTAACAGGGCAGGAGGGAAGCTGGCGCCTAAGTGAATCCTTTTATCCTCCACAGAGGCTCCTGGAGCTCAGCCCTAGCTAATCTGGCAGGGCATTGCATAGTTATCTGATTATACCAAAATATATTCCCTGAAACATTTTTTCCTCTTTAATTGTGCATGCTGGGAAGAGCTTTTGCTTTCTCAGCCTCTTAAAATACTCTTTTTTCTAATGCATTTGAAATGTTTTTGCAAATGTCTTATATGCATAAGGGCTTCAAACTGTGTGCTTTCTTCCACACAGTGATGGAGTGGAATCTTACATTAAAAATCAGTCATCCAGACAGAAAGGGAAGGTCACACCAAGACCATCAGGTTTGTACTGCAGGAGCACAAGGGTGGGTTTTGATCCTGTCACAAGCCAGTAGGTTCTGACATGTCCAAATAATGGGAAGAACCAAGAAAGGCTGAGCAGACAAATACCTAAATTATCTTCAAAATTATTTTCAAGTCAGTGAATATATTGTCTGATTGTTTCTTAACAGCTGCTCAACAGGGCGGGTCCCTGCACTCTTTCCATTTTCCTCCACATACACAAGGTAGATCCTCAGCTCTTGTGAGGCCAGGTGATATTCCTGGCTGCCATTTCTCTGGATTTAGAGAAGTCAAAGATTTTGCTCAGTAATGTACAGTAGATGATGGGTAGAATTAAGAACTCCAGAACCAGAAGACTGACCCTCCTCCCCTTCAAGCCAACATAGACCAAGAGGGAGTCCACTGAAACCACTGGCATTGTGTTCCTACAAAGGCAGAGAAGAACACGAGTGTTTGAGTGTTTGCCACTTAGGCCTAGAGCGTCTGTAGATGATTGTTAATCATCATCTTCCAAGCATCCTAGTTTCAGTACAATAAGGATGAAAACCCTCATGTAGGTGAGGTGCCAAGTTGGGGATTTTGTCATCACGTGAGGCAAGCCTCAGAGCAGAGCTCCAGTCAACTCCTCCCTAACATCCTCTACCTTATGTACATTTAATTCCTAGTGCATTTCCTAGGCACAGAACTAATTGATACCAGTTAATCAAGATATTGAATGGGTGTAGGGGGATTGAATTATATGTTGGTTGGTTATCAGTGAGACGCAAAGACCATGAAGAGGCAAAGCATTTTTCGTAGTGTTGAAGAATTGGCTGTCTGAATAAGGCTGGTGTTTCCTTCTGGTCAATTTATTGTGGAATCTTTATATTTACTTCTTATTTTCTAGGCTTTAAATTGTTTCCCTTTTCTTCCCAAAATATTAAACCTGGTCCAAAATGGCCCATTTCAGCTGCTGTTACAGGCACTTACCAAGATGCAGTATTTTACATATAGTGATGGTTTGTTTGGTCTCACTTACATTGCCTTCTCTATCATATCACGCTGTGGGGATTGGAGTGTAAACTGCTGGTTCATAGCTGCCAGTTTTGAAACAAAAAAGCAGCTGTTGGAAAAAAACCAAGTTTCATGCTCCCCTCCCACCTAGATTTGGTATATCATCTATGAAATTACATTGTTGTCATATCCAAGGTGAGAAATACCCAGCTAGAGTCAGGGGAAAGGCATAAAAGTCTGGCATCTCACATTCAGGGCCAAAACGAGAACTTATTTATTTGGAAAATGTGGTAAAATGGAGCAGCTCCAGCTGGGCAGAAGATTTTGTCTCCTGGGAGATCCAGTGATATCAGACTTGGAGGTTCCAGCATTTTGTGAACAAGCAATGCAGCCTTGTGCCACCCACAAAGTTACTGTGGCCTGCAAGAGGAATGGGGGAAGGCTTCATGATCTCAGAACTTAAGCTAGTGTTGACTGACGTGATTAGAATTCATTTCATTGCTCTAGGAGTCCTTGGAGAAAGTGCTTGAAAAAAATATTCTTAATTCTCATCGCATTTCTGGCACAATAAATGAATCTGGAAAGAATCTGGACACTAATGGTTCCTGCACACATGGCTCTTCTCAGACGACCACAGTCAGCACAGCCTGAATTTGCCCCAGTTGTGTATGAAGCCTTTCTTTACACTCCTTTACATCCCAAGCAATTAAATTTTAAATTTTTAAGTAGGGCATGGAACCTTGCTTAGGAACTCTGGCCTGGAAGGAGCCATGACCAAAGCACCTCTCAGGAAACCCCCCTTGTTAACCAAGACAGCTAGTGAAGACCTGCTTCCCTGACCAGGCTTTGCTTTGCTGCCCTTTTCTTGCCTCTGGTTGGGTTTGCTGGCAGTACTCAACACCTTCCAGCACTAGGGGGTGGTTCTCCCAGCTGGCTCTGGGCTGCCCAGCCCGTGCTGGGAAGCACAAAGATGTTCATCCACAATGGTGCTGTTTGTTAATTTCCCTTTTTTAATAGAGAGAACTGAAACAGATGGAGTTTGGTGTACTCCCCTAATTATTTTTTACTTCAAAAAAAGGGAGTTTCAAGTGCACCTGAGGAGGTGAGAAGAACTGTTGGAAGACACAGCCCGGCTCCTCCTCAAGGAAACAGTGGCCACTGTCCTGGCAGTGGAGCTGGAGCAGAGTTAGGGCTTGTTAGTGATTCTCATAGTGTAATCTTATTAAACTTGTAATTTTTCCTGCATCAAGTGAAAAGGGAAAAGTATTATTGTTGGCGTAGCAGGTCAGAGAAACTCCAAAAACAACACTGAGTGAGCTGCTGAGTTTTCCTCTTAGAAATGAGTTTTGAGGATTTCAACCATTTGCAGCTCACAGTCATTTTGCAGCCATTGCTGGTGACATGGGACATAAACTCACATATCTTTAATCCCAGGAGGGGTAGGGTGGCAATACTGGCCTTGCTGAAATCAATACTGAACCTGCCATTGATTTAATGGGAGCAAACTCAGGTTTGGGTTGAGCTCTGTCTTACGTGTGTGGTTGGGGAAGGGCAGGAGAAAGGGAAGTGGAAGCTACAGGTCTGTGGCTGTGTTGTCTGCTTGTTCTTTCCAAGCAGCTGGTGGTTGTAAGGACACAAAGCAAGCACCAGCTCCTCGGGTGTCTGGCCGCAGTCCGGCAGGCAGTGCTGCCATCCTGTGGAGAGCAGGGCCGGGGGATGGCTGCAGGGCCGCTGGGTCCAGGGAGTGTCTGGGCGGGCCCTGCAGCGGGGCTGGGTGGGTTCCCGTGGAGGCCAGCTGGGGAGCACCTCGCGTGGCTTTGGGCCAGGGCCCCCCAGTCTTGCCCTGGCCAGCTCTAGGACTTTAAGAGCCAATTTACATTGGCTGGTCCTTGTGCCTGCAAACAGCTGCGTGGGAACCATGCCCATGATTCATGAAATAGCTGGATGCTGGAGCCACTGGTGTGAGCTGTTATCCTCTGCTAGTTCTCCAGTGCTCACATACAACAGAGACTCCTCACCTGGACCTGTGGTGCAGGAGTATTTCTTTTCAAGGGTGTCCTTGAAAGTTTTCCGTATTGAAATCACAGCCTCAGTTTTAATTTCATTTTTTATTCTGTAAAAGTTTAATATTTTGCTAACAGATAGTATAAAAAAATATTCAACCCCACAGTGTGATTGGAGTAAAGCTATATGCAGACAGGTAAACAGATAGCTAGAGGGCAGGAAAAGCAGGACATCTAATCACTGAAGAACAGTTATAAACGGCAATAAAATTAATATCTATATTAAACTAGCAGTGCAAA
Source organism: Hylia prasina (assembly GCA_013397195.1). NCBI lineage: Eukaryota > Metazoa > Chordata > Aves > Passeriformes > Sylviidae > Hylia > Hylia prasina. The sequence continues at coordinate 220,347 of VYXD01008480.1, forward strand.
AAAAACAAACTGGAAGCAGCTTTACATTAAAAATACAGCTTTTTAAATACAGAAATAGCACCAATTTACAGAAGACAATCAGAAATGTAAACGTGGCATATAGATTCAAGTATAAGTTATATGCTCAGACTCCTCAACAACTGACTTAGGACAGAAAGGTTTCACAAACCCTGCAGAACTTCCTGGGTATGCACTTTGCCTCAGTGCAAATATATATTCTGCTTTTCCAAAGCTGCTTTGCTGACGAGTTGTTCCTAGTTTATTTAAAGTCTTAGCTTTCAGTGAAGGTAAAGGTAGGAAACGTAAACCCATTTCCTCTTGACAACCAGAGCTCCCCCTCACCAGTCTAGTTCAGCAGCTTGGGTACAGAACAAAGCTGCCTGACTGCTTCAGTGGTCTCACTCTATTTTAGTGAGAATTTTGCATTGACAAAGTCAAGACAGCTTATCCACATCCTTTTTCTCCTAGGCTCAACACCTGCTTTCCCAGCCATGACCCACTGAAGACGTGGAGTCAATCCTCATTACCAGACCTGCTGTATTTACAGAAACTCAAAACTGTAAGTAGAAATTAGAAATTGAAAATCCATTTTCACTCCCTGCATTTTCAAGTATAGTTGAGTTAATTATGGCACACAATAACATCACTGACAAAGAAAGGCTATTTTGGTGATGATGCTTACACTAGAGCAAAGAGGCAATGTTCCTTCTAATCCTCCTCCTGGCTCCCAGCTGCCATATCACTAAAAGGCTGCACCGTACTAGAGGGAGAGAGAAGAGACAAGGTTTGGAGAATCAGCACCCACTGTGTTCCCTGGAATCCCAGCAGCAACAAATACACGCCAGCAGGGGCAGCACTGTGCTGGTTACACACTGCTTTTCAAAGCAAAATTCATCTAAGTGGGTGTATAAGAAGAAATAATTTAGAAGAAAACATTGTAAACTTTCATAACTGTAGTGTCATTAAACTATAAAAAAATTAGCAGTCTGAAGATGTCTCTTTGCTATCCTTAAAATTTCCTATGATAATTCTGCTACAGATTTTCTTTCAACAAGGGCTAACTAAGCCCTCTCAAAAACCTGTTATTGCTCTATTCTAAGAGAAGGCCACATTACTCAAACTCTCAGCTTTGTTAAAATTTTTCTTAAATTTCATTTTCATGATACATTTCATTATAAAAATAAGATGCCCTCATCAAATCCCCAGCCTCAAAATGCTAACCTCCCTTGACCAACAAAATAGCACATCCAAGAGTGCATCTACCCTTGGAAAATCCATACCAGTACCAAAGAGAGAGCTGATCATGCTGGCCTTACATTTGCTAACAGTCCAGGCTAAAGTGATGTCAACAGCAACACTTTCTGTCTTTTGAACAGGAGACTGCACAAATTTAATTGCAGTTTGCAATTAAAACATGAGGGAAAACATACCCAAACATAAGAGCATTAGCTCTTAAAATGATGTCCTATATTGGTAATAGCACCATCTATCATTTGAGGACTCTGAACGTGAATTGTTAAGACCTTTCCTTCCCTGTTATCTTCTCCTAGGGTATACCGGTAATTTTTTTAATTTTTTTTTTATTACTTTAAAACTCAAGGCTCCTGCTCTTTTCAACTTCTTTTTCTGGTTTAGATGGATAAGTTCTCCCTTGTCTTCCCAGCATGCTCAAACACACTGTTAACTAGTCACGAAATTCCTGTAAGTGAGAAGTTAGGCACTTAAGCACATACACCTTAAGTACACTTAAGTAAACAGCTAAGTAGGCACTTAGTAGACTCAGGTTAGACTGAATCTAATAATGAGTGAGGTTAATGACTTATCAGTATTCCTTGGTCATAAAGTCCAGACTGGATATTTAAACAGGAGATGAAATCTTAGCACAGTCCTCTCAGTGGTTTGTCACTCTCAAATCGCTTTGTCAAACCTGTTTAAGGATTCAGGTTTTGTATTCTTTACATCTAAATTGCATATTTTGCTCAGAGTAAAAGCAAAAAAAAACCGAACAAACCAACCAACCCAAGGACTAATACAGTTCATTAACACAACTATAAAAATGTTAACATTCACAGTTATTTTGGTCTTAATATTTTTCACATGTATACATTCAATCATACTGTGTTATTATTAGGTTTTTCTAATCACAAGTGCAGGGCAAATTGTACAACAACCAACTGACATTCAAGTAATCCTACCCTGAGAAAATCTGTTAATCTGAAACTGCAAAAATCCTTTTTTTTCACTAATCCCACTCCAACATACAAAATAAAAAGCAAGAGGCTACACTGCGGAGGCCGGATTTGACAAATTGGAACCAAGGAAGCAGTTGCTCTCACAACTGCAAAAGTTTATCATTTTCACCACAGATTTACTCAGGGTAAGTAGAGTACATGCAAATGAAATGCTTACCCCGGCTAAGTGCTAGACATCTTACTTAAAACCATGAATAAAGAACCCCTGGCTACTTCAAAAGAATCTGTTTGCATCTCCTCACAGAAATAAAGAGAGTTTTCCAAATTAAAATCACATACCCATAAGGCTGTGTGAAGTACAGAATCTGAATTCATATCAGCACTGAAGGAACAATTCAGTAAAAGGATTTCTGTACCAAGGGTGATTTTGAAGATGGCTAACAGAACCTGTGGGTGAATAGATAATGGGGAAGCATGCCAAAAGGGGTGACATTTTAACGTGCTCCTCTTGCCAGGTTAAGAGCTTGTTCTCTTGTAATTCATGCAGGGTCTGAGGACAATCTGCCCACCCCTTGCAAAGAGAGGAATTAGTCAGGGCTGGTACTAGAGATTTCCAGTCTCCTCTGCACAGAGCTGGCATTTCTGGTCTGGTTGCCTTCATTTTTCTTCCATGCCACAGGGTCTCCAAGACTTCCAGGAGTTTTGAAAAATGTCTCATGATGAGCAGGACGAATACTCTTGGGAGTGAGAGGAGCTGAGGAAGGCTATTTGTGGGAAAAAAAACCCAAAACCAAAAAATAAAACAAACAAAAACACCAATCAAAAACAAACAAACAAACAAACAAAACCCCCAACATGATTTGGCAGGGTTTTCTCAAAGCCTACACAAGCAGGCAAACAGAGGACAGCTGGGAGACATTAATCCCTGCACCCTGCTACACACCCTTTGAGAAGCTCCATGTGAAAAGCTATGGGCTTTGCCCCTGCTTTTTGTTCTGAACTGGATGCCAGTGCATCACTGCTGGAAGATGAAAGCCTTTTATCTCATTTCCAACTTGAATTTGTTCATGATTAGGTTTTTTTTCATTATTAGATTTCTCTTCCATGATGTTTTATTCAGTTTTATTTGTTATCATCAAGAGAAATCAAAAATTAGTCTGCTAAACCCTGACCACTTTTAAACACCACTCTATTGTAACCTCCAGTGTAAGTGTCTGTGATCAGACTGGCTGCCAACCAGTCTCTTATTACAGCCTTTTTCTAAGCTCAAAGAAGATAAACATAAAGTAATGTTTATAATGGTTCCAAATGTTCGATCTATTTGTCACTGAATTAGGCAATGGGCAAACAAATCACAAATTTACAAATGTAAGCTTAATTAGTGCCAAAATATCACTGCTAATAGTTGTAAAGACCCAGGTAACACAGTGTGGCATGACTGTTTTATGTCACTCATATTTCAGATAAATGCGTTTTCCTTCATGTTTGAATTTTTGATTTTTTAACCAGAAGTCTGGTTCTATGACAGATTTAAAAAATATCATTATACAAAAAAGATGAGCAATCCCACAAGAATAATTGTTTTCACTCAGCTGTGATGCTGCTATTACTTTTCTATTAAATGACGAAGAGAGATCAGAACAGGGCTGAAGGGATAACCCAGGACACTACTACCTGAAAAAGTGCTGGAGCCAGCTGACTCCTGAATTCTGACACATAATCCTCCTGTCCTCCTAATGTTTTTCTGCAGCCATTGCATAGCACACAATGACACTGTCAGATGGGGAGAAAACCTTAGATTGCTGGGGGACTTATGAATTTCTGTAAGAGTTATGAAACAACTTCACTGTTCAGGATTAATGTGCTGTGTATTCAAACACCCTGTGGCACCACTGAGATGGACACACAGGCCAAGTGGCAGACACCAGCTCTCAGTGCTGACACCAGCCTGTGGCACACGCTGTCGGGCACCTGGCACAGCTCTTCCATCACCACTCCCGTTCACCTTTCCCCCTCACCTGCTGCAGCTTCAGAAGGGTCACTGGGTGCCCCACACACACAGGGGAGTCCAGCTTAACAGCACTGCAGGATCTTGTGAGCACAGGACTCATGTGCAAAGCGGGGTGAGGCGGCTGCTGTGCATCCACCGAAGGGGCCGGGGAGACCTTGGGGGTGACAACGGCCGTGGTGCTTATGAACACGGGGCTGCTTGATGCCTGGCTGGACATACTGAAATTTGTGGAGGCAGCAGCTGAGAAGGGGCCATCGGGAGCCGGGGAAAGAGGACTGGTGAATGAGGGAGAACAGACGAGAGGGAAGGAAGCCAAGGCTGCTGATGGCACCATGACACAGGGTACACTTAGAGAAGGCATCTGGTTTGCAGCCAGGCTGATGGCACCAGGGGCTTGGTTTGCAGGGAACAGGAAATTAAAACTGCCTAATCCTAAACCAAAGAGAGAAAAAACAGAGCATTAATAAACCTAAAGAAGGGAATTAAACTACTGTAACTTCATCTACAATAGGAAAATGGTGTGACAATAAAGAAAAGTCTGCCTAGGAAGTAAACTAGGACAAAAATAATAAAAAAATAAGGAAGAAAAGTGTCACAACCCCCTAACTCTTCTGTCCAGTTCTCTTTCCTAATCTGCCTCCATTCCGCCCCCACTTGTCTGTCTATTCACTGTACCTGCATCCATTTACTTGGGTCATATGAAGTACCAACCACACCCCTTGCTGTTTTGTGCTTCTAACTTCAATTACAAGCAACATCCTGGCTAAACAAACTTTTTTTTCACTAACAGGAATCATCATCTGCAATATGCAAACATACACATTACTTTTAATGAGGAAAAATCCCCAGATAAACCAAACCAAACAAATATATCCCACAGGGATATATCACAGAGCCATTAATTTTGCTGATAACAGCTGAAGTACTGTGTTGGAGTAGAAGCTGCTCTGGCTCCCCGTTTGTCTGACCTTTCAAAACACCAGGATCAGCATTTTAAAACTGAGCATCTCCAAGTGAAGTGAAATGCCAGGGACTCCACTCTGTGTCATGAGTGAATCAAAGACTAAAGCAGTAGTCATGGAAATCTGCCACACGTCCTATTCCCACAAAGCAGTCATCCACTGCACACAAACAGAGGCACAAAACATGGTGGACACGAAATCCCATTGCAGTATTTTCAGTTGCTTCCTCTAGATCCCCACAGTGTCATCATACAAGCAGAGCTGGCTACATTCCCAGTGCCTTGGGTTTCAGGGGCTATACTGATAATGCATGTTACAAGACAGTACAAAGTTTGAAGGTGATGAAATTCATCAACTCAGGGGATGCTGCTGGTCTATATTGGCCAGCTTACTGCCAAATCTAGACTTCCAGCTCCTTTGGGTTTTGAATGCTGGGTAAGTATCTTTTTTTGCTGCACATAATTCAGGCATGCAAACCCCACATTGTTCAATGCTATTAATGTTTGGGAACCTCAGAAAAATGCCTCTTTTCAGAGGAGCAACAGTTCACATTGAGTCAAGAGATTTCAGAGTTACTAAACTACTACAGAGAACTGCTGTTCACCTATTTGTAGGACTCAGTATTTGCTGAGTGAACAGATACAGGGGTTTGGGTGCATCTAGATCCCATGGATGTCCTTACCAGCAGCAGGCTGAACATAAAGATACTGTGGTTGGAAAGGTTGATTGGCATTTTCTTTAGAGATGTGCTCGTTTCCTGGAGGGGCTTCATCAGGGTCTTTGTTCTGAGATTTTTTTTCTTGTTCATGACAATCTAAAGGCTTAATAGACTCCTTGTTTGCCTCCTCTGGAGCAGCAGGACTTGTAAGGTCAAAACGATCCATTTCTAGATGTACAGCAGCTGAACAGCCACTTCCTGGGGAATATTCTGCCTTGGGTGACTCAGAAGGCTTCTAAGCAAAAACAAAAGTAGAAATGAAGATTCCAAACTGAAATAAAGCAGTGCAATACCTCTCATGCACCTTCCTCATACATCTGTGCAAAGGAGCAGCACAAACCTGATTAGCAAATCACCAAGTTAAAAATTTTGTTTGAGGGTTTGAAGAGCCATATTAGTGATGCCTAAACCCTGTGTCCTTTTCTGTAGTTCACATTCAGTACTTGGATACATTACATAAGAAACACCTGACTTCTGGGACTACTTTTTTATTGGTAAGGAAAAACACTTGTTTCAAATAGTTTATATTCAATATTCAAATGGCTTATATGATGTGGTCTTGAGCTTGACCCCTCCTTTCAGTATTTAAATGAATGCTGAGACATCACCTTCATCATCATCATCATCATCTTTCTCTCATCAGCCTGCTGTGGGCAACACAGAGCCCCAGAGAGAGGGACTCAGGCTGGAGAGTAGCGGGGAAGAACAAATAACATTAGCTATAGCTCAGTGCAGTAAGCAATGCTGCTGCTGTCTGGGAAAGCCCAAACTAAAGGGGAAGATAAGAAGAAAGAATTACATTGATTTCTTCACCTCTGACCTATTGTTTTGTTGAAGAAAATGATCAGGATGCTAATTCTAAAGAACAGCTGAGCATCACATCACTATGCAAAGAAATCCAAGTCCATTTTCCCCTGGTAGTGTAGAAACATCTCCCAGTTAATGATTATACTTCCTGACACAGCCCACTTGCAAGTTTATGAATATGTGGGAGGCAGCATTTTTATCTCTCAAGAGCAGCATACTGAATTTATCCTTCTGAAAACACTGTCTTAGGCAAAAGTCTTTCCTTACTATGGGAAAGCCTAAGTGATAATGAAATTCACTTTACCTTGGGTACTACAAGTGAGAGGGGCAGAAAACTGTGCTCCAATGTCCGCTTTTTAGCCGCTGGCTCTTCGTCATCTACAGCTGCAGAAGGTGAGGAGCACCTGTGGGAGCTGCGTTTTTGGCAGACAGTGGGAGGTACAGCACCCTGAGCTTCTGCACTCCTGTTCCCCAGCTCTCCTGCAGTGGCCAGGAGCTCACTCAAGTTCTTTTCCTGAAGACCACCACACAACATAAAAAGGGATGAAGATGGGAAGCACAGGAAGGGTTGGTTGGGGACCAGGATAGGTTTTCCATTTTCTGTTTTGGAGGCTGCTGGTGTGGAGGGGTGTGAAGCCTGGCTGCTGATGCCAGTTGGTAAGGAGAAGCTTGGCACATCTGCCTGAAGCACAGGGAAAACTGCCTGAGGCAAAGGGTTGACACAAAAATCAGAGTCCCCAGGAACTGGAAGAAGGGACGAAGGTAAGGTTATGTTGGATTTCTTTGCTGAATTTAGTATCGTTTTGGTGTCACAAGCTTTATTCCTAAAAAAAAACAAGAACAAAAAAACCCAAACTGTAATGAAAAGAGGAAAAACATTTATTCCAAAATTAAACCCCTATTTTATTGTTAGAAGCAAAGAGATACATGTTTGGACATAAATGTGGAAAAATTCCACTCCCAAACAACAATTTTTACACAATTTTAGGTTTAGAAGAAGGGTCTCTTTTTATCATTTCTAATTATACAGAAGCAGAGTTCTCAGGTTTTTGGTGGACCAATAATGCTTTTGGCTGCACTTGACTAGTCAATCATTCACAAATGAATTCAAACTGGAATAGGTGTAGAGAAGACAGATGAGAGAGAGAGATGCCCTTCCATGGAATCATAATTTGCTCAGCCTATCCAGACAGTAGGTGAAAGGATGCAGGAATGACCTATATAAACATATATGACAGAAAGAACTACTGAAGCAAAACACCAGCACTGGTACAAGTACAGGTGGGTGTAAAATGACTATAAAAAAAAAAGCCATGCTGACAGTAATAAAATTGTAATAACGAGATTTTATGACAATTTTTTTTATCACAGTCTCATCAAGGGAATCTATTCTTAAACTAAGCATGACAAGCACAAAGCTGCAACTGGACAAGAGTTAAGACCAACCTACCCAGTATCTTCCTCTATTTTCTGCCTGCAGACAGCTGCTAGATTTATGATTTTGGAACAATTTTCATCTGAATTCACAATAGAGGCTGAAAGAACAAAGAGGCATTCAATTAATCACAGATAGGTTTACCAAGCATATTTTGATACTGGCCATATAAAATAATTGCTATAATTTTTCAGTCCTGACACATTTTTATAACATCAACTAATCACCTAGAGCCAGAACATGCAAGACACTCAGAACTCTCAAGTCCCACTGGAGAAGTGTTCAACATCATAATTTCCTATAAGAGGGAACTGTGAAAAGCCCTGTAATTACTTATCTTTTTTAACAACTATCCATTAGATTGTTACAGTAAATTTCACTATATTAGGAACCATAAAATAAAGCAAGAATTTTGTGGCTAAAGATTTTTTCTTAAATCAAGTTTTCACCAAAGAAACTGTAGTATAGTTGCAGTTAGTACAGAAGAGAAACATTAACTTGCAGAAAATAAACTGCAGATCCAATTGCAGTATGGCCCAGATTCACCTCATGTAACTTTAGGCATTTGACTGGAGGTTCTAAACCAGAAGTTTCATTATCACATGGAGAGCAGAAATATAGGTACCTCCCAAGAGAAATTCAAATATTCAATTATGCTGATTCACCCAATCAAGTGCCTTAAATTGGTGCATGCCCTCTGTCGGGCAGGTCCAGTGGGATAGAAAAGAACTTGCTTAATTATTAGTTACCTTGCTTCTCTTGATGTGGGCTGTTAGGCTCAGAACTGACCTTCCTTCTGGTTGCTTCACAAGGCTGTGCACTGTTAAATGAAGCATGACGTGTAAACTTTTGCTTTCCAGTAGCACTGGTCTGGTACTGGACAGAGGCTCCTCTCTGTGTCCCTGGCAGAGGATCTGATGTTGGGCTATGCCCTCTCAGCTCATCTGTAGGGACACAATATTGTACAACCGTCCTTCAGGTAACACAGCTCATCAATTAGGCTTCTGCCACATTACCAAACTTGGCGTTAAGGGAAGAGGCAACCTCTGCATTATGTCAAACCACACAACACTGAAACAAACCTAGAACTCAGTAAGAACCAGTAGACAAGGTAAGGGCCTCCTCCCTATCCATTCCATAGCAGCTGCAGCAGCTACATTCTAGCATGCTAGCGAGTAGGAGAAAGGAGAAAGGGTACTAAGATAGTATTTACATTACAATTCACTTCTGCTTGTTCCTGGCACTGTCCTGATGCAAATATCAAAGCCAAAGGGCTTCCCTTTGCTCTGGCTTCTAGCCAAGGAACATCAGCTTACAGACATGCTCTATCCCACCACCTTGTTCTTTGCAGACAAAGCTTTTGTAAAAGGGGCCATATGCAAGAAACAGCCCTGCTCTACCTTGGTACATCCCCTAACAAAGCAAATAATTCACTCTATAATTATTAAGGAATTATCAAAATTTTGCAACCCAGAACAGTTGTGGGCCCAGATTTGAAGATGTCAATGCTATTGGCTATTGCTCTACAATTCATACAGTTATGCATAGTTATCTAAGTCAGTGTAAAAATACATACAAGACACAGTATCCTTCAACATCCCTCCACAGATCCAGATCTTGGGCACAAAGCCTAACAAGGGCAAATGCTGAACTGGCAGCAGTTCTTTATTTAGAACTGACAATCTTTTACCACTTGGGAAGGGACTGTCAAAGCAAAAAGAATATAAATGCAAGGTACACAAGTTACCAGTCTTTTCAGGGAATTCCACAGGCCCAATCCACTTGAAAGCCGGTTTGCGTCCTCGTTCCTCTGTGACATGGACTTTCTTGATCAAGTCTAGGCTAGTGAGAACGTTGGCGATATCATACAGTCTTCGTACCTTTGCTAACAAGAAAAGGCAGGAGCAGATGAGACTCAGGTTTACAACGCATACAGGACATATTTATGTGCTAATTTCATTCCAGACTATCACCACAGCTTTCATAAATGAGGTGGGCAAAATCAAATTGGCATGGACTTAGGCTACCTCCTATGAAGCCTGCCATGCCAGTTCCCCCTTGATTGTCACTGCTACTTTAAATCTTAGCTGCTCAGGTTTAAACTCACCTTCCTCATTTTGATGGAAATAGGTTAGGAAGTGATTGCATCATCAACTTGCCCAGAAAAGGCAACTACCTCCACGTGGGTAGAGAAGTTGGGGGCAAGAGGCACAACAGTGCACAGCTGATCACAAGAGGACATATACTTATGATTTTTAAAAATGCAACACACTCAGAAAAATCTCTGTGACTCTAGTAAATAACATCTTTGAGCTGACTACATTACTCACATATTTTCCAGCTAAACTCCTCACATTTCTTCTTATATTTGGGGTAGAATTTCAAGACTGAAGTGCAAGTACTTTATTTTAAAAGTATTAGAAAGACCTAAAAGTCTTTAATTCAGGAGATTTATTTACTAATGCTAGGTTTTCCCATGATAATAATACTCATACTAATACTGGTAACTAATCCTCACTAACAGAAAGCAAACCCTGCCATCCAGCTGTAAAAGATTTCTGGGGTAAAAAGGAGAAGGAACATATTTCTGTAGAGAGAAAATTAATCCCATTCAATTAAACAGGTTTCAGTTCTGAAACATCATTCAGAGGAGTACAGGAAACAGGGTTTAAATATGAAAAAGAATCAACAACAACAATTCTTCTTCTTTATTCTGAAGCTGAACTTGGGAGATAATTGTCAAAGCAACTCTTCCACACACCAAGCTCTGTTTTCACAAATATGCATTTGCAATGAAAAAACCCCCAGAATATACTCCAGGAAAAGATGCACAAATTGCTTTTGCTATTCCATACTGGTGTCTGTTTGGTGTCAGTCCAAACATGCCCCATTTTCTTTAGTCACTGACCAGTTGATTTGCCTCTCATTAGCCACCTTACTTTTAAATTTGCTGTGGTCCACTGTATCTTGAGTTTCTTCTATCAGTATCTTTGCTGCGATGTCCAGAGTGACTATCTTGGTCTTGGAGACAAGGAACAGCATGACAAACTTTTGGCTCATAATCCGCAATGACTTGTCCTTTCTGCTGTTTGCAGATGCTGTGTTACAAATAATACCCAAGCCTCTTAGCATGTCATCCATCACAGCCAGAAACTAGTAAGAAGGTTTCTCACACACAAAATAAGTAAAGTATTTCCTTGCCAGAAAGCAGAAATTTATTGAAAGGCAGCAAATAACTGATTAATGCAGACAGGAGTCTCTCTTCAAACAGCAATAAAAATTCAAACTTGCAGAAATAGCTTTTAGAAATTCCAAAGCTGATTCTATGTTATGTTACACAGTTTTGTGCCACTATAATTTTGTGACTCTAATGGACTTCATAACTTAAAACCATTATGTGTTATATGGGCAGCATGCAAAGAGTGGACAAATGAAGATGGTCCTTTCTGTCAGGATAAAGCATTTACTGTCAGATACAAGTAGGGAAAGAACTGGATTGTCCAGCGGAACTTCCTGCCAGGCTGCAGGAGAGAGAGAAAAAATTGTCTTGAGACCTATGTTAGGGACAGAATAGAAGGAAGAATTCTGTGCCTTCCATGGTAAATTAAGCAACTTTTTGCAAAGGATAGCTTGTTTTAAATTTAATTTACAGGCCAAGCAAGGGAAAAAGTGACACAGTAAACTGGAGAAAGAGACCTGAGTCTGTGTATCATCACACATTCAGTGATCATCTTACCAGAGCTGCAATCCGATTCTGAAAAGTCCAGTAATGGTCTGTCTTGAGAATCTGGGATAGTTTCCTTTTTCCGTTCTCCAAATTTGTATTCTAAGTCTTGGTCCTTGTGCTGTGAGGTCATTAACTCCCCATACTGCAGCTCTCCTGCCTCCTGCAGCATTTTCAGAGTTTGGCTGAGGTTGTGCCGGCCGTGCCAGCAGTATTGATTCTTGGCCACACGGCTGACCAAGTGCAATGACTCCAGGACGTTCACAATATCATAAATTCGTCTCCGCTCAACTCCTGTTTGGGAAGTGGGGGGAACAGATAAAAAAAAAGACATAGCTGCTCATTTTTGTTCAGCAGAAGCAAACAGAGAACAGGTTGTTCTCTAATAGACATTTTCAATGTTCATGTGGACACATTCTATTAGACACATTTATATTTGCACACTGAAAATATAACTTATGTGTGGCCAGCTTCATGGTATGCTGCCCTTTGTCCATTTTTTTAACTTCCAGCCCAGCCACGGCTGCAGCTTAATGCACCTTTTAGAACTGATTGCAGTCTGCCAGCCCCATTCACTCTGACCTACCCAAACTGTCACAGGGTTTTCAGACCACTTGGCCCTGCCTTACAGTGACCTTCAACACTCAGACACGTACCTGTACACAAGCCTGTGTGTAAGAGAGGGCAGAAAAAGGTCTACCACCGCAGAGAGATGAAAGTCCCTCATACAGGAACCAGGGGCAGTGCAGTCCCCCACTTCCACTGACAGTGACACAATTACTTTTACTAGCTAAGCAAGTACCAAGTAAAGGGGCATCAAAAGCTTCACAAGGTGCAGAGTGGTGTAGAATGAGACCTACTGTTCCCAAACACAATAGAAACGACTCATCAGTCCTAGCTGGATCTACACCTATGGGAAATTTATGAAATATGTCCAACTTGAGCTCAGCCTGACTGATGTAAGGCGGGGGACTGAATATGAACAGACTGGTGGCAATGCTTGCTGTCCTAAGTGCTTGTGCCCAGTGATGTTTGAAGCATGGCTGTTATATGTCACACAAGGTACTGTACACTGGTGGCAGCATCTGCACCAAAAATCTTCTAACAGTTAACATCAGCTGAGCAGAACAAGTGCTAGTTAGGATGAAAGGTTTTGAAAACTTCCCTGTGGGAGGCAAGGCTTTTTACCCATCTGAAGAATAGGAATATCTCTTACGCACCTCAAACATATATTGCATGAAAAAATTCATAAGCATTTCCAAGTGTGTGAAGAATTTGGAGAGAAACATAATTCAGAAAAACAAGAGTGCTACACTTATCCTGGTGTCTGTCCGGCACCAGCAGCACAGCCCCCTTTGTAGCCTTCCACAGGTATTCTGGTGAACAAAGCAATATACATTTGTAGCAAAAGCTGTATCACAGACATCACTTGTTACATTGAGAGCTGCAACATCAGCAGGGGTAAATTTGTGGTCACTGAGGCAAGTGGATACAAGCGAGGAAGGGAAAATCAAAGGGAAAACCTTCCCCTTCCGGGAGCTAAAATTTCCACCAGTAAGTTTTAGAAGAAAGTTTCCGTCATTTAGGAAAGCAAAGTAGTGCCACTCCCAACACAGAGTAAAGCACTGTTCATGTTCAGCTGTACAAAGTTGGAGCATCTCATGCCAACACATAAAGAAGTAACTGCAGAATCTAAAAGAAAAATTTAAAAAGTAATTTATTTATCTACCTAATCTGTATCCTATCCTATTTCCAATTCACTCTACCATGGCAAATGAATGGGTATTCCAAGGCTTTTCTTAACAGTCACAGAAGAGATCATTCTTTTGTTCCTTTTCTTCCCAAAACAGAATAATTTCATTTTTGCTTCATCTTTTCTGTTAATACCTGAGTTTTAAATGTAGATACAAGTCCAATTTTGTAAAGCCCTTCCTAGCTAAGAAACAACCTCTCCAAGGACTCAGACATTTTTGTTATTAATGTGTTCCATCTGAGTCCTCTCTCCCAAGTTTTATTACTTCTTGCAGATATTTCATAAATCTTTTAAGTAAAACCAAACTTAACAGCAGAACCAGCAAATGGGCTACACAAAACCTTCTCACCACCTCAATACGAGACATTTTATAATGGTACCTTTGCAGTTCTCCCAGTACATTCTCATCACAAGGTGATATTTAAAGCTAAGGTAACCTTGATGAACCATGAGATCTCAGAAGATATGATGTCAAACATGTTCAGAAGTAAGGGAGTAAACACAACTGATCTCCTACACATACCAGTTTGCAATCCAAAGTTTGTTTCCCCAAAATGTCTCATTTTGACAGAATTTGTTGTCTATAAGTCCTCCTTCAGAGGGTTTGTAAATCCTAACTCCTTCAGTGTTCAATGAATTGAATATTTAAGAAAACAACAGAGTTGGTAAACAGCTGGAAGCAAGATCTGTCAAGTAAAACGTGCAGAGAGTCAGAAAGCAGATTTAAAAGTGGGAGTGCTACCAAACAAAGACACTGAAGAATATTAGGCATTTCCAGCTCTTGATTAGTATGATTAGAAGAGAATCCAGACCCTGGGGAAGGCAGAGCTTGAATGTAGTCTGTTAGAATAAGATCTTTGGAAGGCCCACCTCTCAGGTTACCCCAGATGACCAGTTACCCCAGTTTCACAGGTATACATACCAAGAATTGAAGCCACTTCATCCAAAGAAATGGTAGTTTTCTCTGTTGACAATGGGTAATTTGGATAGCGAGCTAGAAACTTTTGGCACAAGAGTCCTAAGCTTTTCTGTTTTCTGCTGGGTCTCTGCTTTTCAAATTCATCAACCGTGCTGTCATCTACTATATCATACTGTTAAAAAATAAATGTTAACCCTTTAGTGCAGAGCTTTTAAAAGCAAGACATAGTCAAGTGAGGCATATTTCAGATGTTACCAATATTTAAGATCAGATTTTCTAATTAAAAAAAACATGGAATCCTTGAAAGCACAGAGCACTTGGATAACACAACTGCAAGCTCTTCTTATTTCATTACACAAGATACCTACAGAAAAACTCTCATCTGTGCAATCATGAAATAGTGGTCATGCATAAGGAAAAAAACCAGTAAGATCAAACCCCAATACTAGCAGATGATAAGATTATACTTGGAAAGAATATTTCTTTTAGAAAGAAGGAAGAATATGCTCTCAAACTCTTCTGGATCTAATAAAACAGGAGATGCACTAATCATCAAGAAGTTCCTGCAATACCTCTTTTTGCTGACTTTTACAGTGCCTCTATCATTTTAAGAAATTGGTGACTGGGGAAGGGGTGGGGGCACTTTGCTCAGAAACTATAAAAGGTGCTACTCAGTCTTTGAAACTTAAACTTAGTCAAGATGTTAGCTTAAGTAATTCTGTAGGATGGCCTGAATGTGGTCTTTCTGACCTTGCAGTGGGGAAAAAATAGAAACCAGCAAAACCATGGTGGCAAGAATGTCAAAAGAGGTATGTTTATCACAAAACGAGAATGATGGAAGATTATTTTGCACTGGTAACTGGGGTCTTCTGTGTTATAAAAAGGAAAAGAAGTCTGGCCCTCTGGCAAAGAAAAGCTGAAGATGATGTTAGCTGCTGAAACCCAGGTTTCCTTGCTTATGGGATCTTAAAACTGTTCTTTGCTAGTTGCAACTAAGTAACCTTGTGGCAGGCTGAAGCCCTGATAGAATTGAATGTTATATGGCATGGAAATAGCAGTATTCTTATTATAAAACTTCTGCTTCTTTTGTATGCTACCTTTCTATGCGGAGAAAATTATTAAATTAAAGTTTTATTAACTAGAAAATACCAGAACTCTTTATAGTAGCCCCCCTCCAAAATGCTGCGTGATCTTAGCAGGCTTGGAGTGCTAATGAACTAACATTAACTATTTTTTACCTACTGGACACTATGTTAGGAATGATCTTTAGAGAACTGTTTGTTTTGTTATGACTGAAAACTGCAGAATTTCCTACACTACTGTTGCTACTGCAGTTGCTGTAAAAACTGCACTTCTAGAGTGATCTGTACCTATGAAATGATGCTTCTCAGCAGGAGGACCCAGAAATATTTTCCTGTTGCTGAAATCACCAGGGAAGGATATCCTACAAGAAATAAACCAGGAGAGGAAAAGCAGTAGTTGGAAGAAAAAAAAAAGCATGAAGGAAGAAAGCCCTAATGATGCTTACTACAATCTGATGTCATTCTTTCCAGGGCCAGACTTCCTAAAGTGAGGACAGCGATCAACTCCTGCATTGCCTGAGTCTTGTGAAATAGAAACCTTAATGCATGACCATGCTTTCTGACCACTAGTTTGGAGGCTGGGGTGAAAAGTGGGAAGAAAAGCTTTCAGTGGACCATTTTGCAGGACACTTGCAGAAGAGGTAAAAGACCTGGAAAATATATTCTCTCATTATCAGTTTTATTTTTGAAAATGACATTTGTTTAAAAGAGATCTGGCAATTTTCTTTCTAATGTGATTCAAAAGTACTTCATTTGGGGAAAATCACATTTATGCACTACATCCTTCACTGTCCTTTTAAGTAATATTCAGGCTTTTGAGGGAATCTCAGGTCAATTACTTCTACTAAGACAGTAACTTTTCATCTCTTGAAGTCCTACTGCTCAGCCAGTGCTGTGTAGGCAACAGTCCTTGGGAACGTCTTACAATTTCCATAGGGAGCAAAGAACCAGATGGAAGAAAACTAAGGAGCAACTTCAGAAAGGTCCAAATCCTAACTGAATATAAGGTAATGGTGTTCTGAGTCTCACCTGTAATGAATCAGGTATGTCACTCTGCTCACTATTTTCTATGGGTCTGAAGAGTTCTTTCTTCTTTTCCCTGTCCCTCATGTCAGGACTAGCAGCACTAACAAGAATCTTCAGGTTAGCAGTAGGAGTCCAGGGATCAGGCTGAGGTCTGTCAATGATCTTAACAGGTGTAATTGGATTTCTTTCCGGTGTGCAGCCTTTTTGCTTCGATAAATCAATTGGTTCATTCTTAATGGGAGTCTTTGGGGCCATCCTGGATCGATCAAATATGTTTTCCTATTAAAAACAAAGTTCTTTAGACACAAGAGGAAAAAACATCCCATCAATCAGTTTCATGATTCTTACAAAGTTAATTTTACTGACCTGTGCCTTGGCACTCATAGCTATATTTAGCACAGTTCTTCTGCCTTTGTTGGGAATGTTAAAATAGTCTACATGCTGCTGTACTGGAGGACATGTATTTGAGATTACTGCCTTGAAATACAGAACCTGAGGTCAATCAGTCCAACCTGTGGCCTATTAGGCTTTTAAACTCTGTTATTACAAGAAAGCATTGCCCATAAACATACATCACCAAATGGCAGGGAAACCGAAATCATGCACTGGCCACAATACACTTAGCAAGAAAGCAGAGTTCTGTTTGAATGGTCCCAGGTTAAAAGCCCTGCTGAAGATGCAGCTCAAACTCACAAAATGTCAAACTAAAGTGGATATAACCTCATGTGCAAGCAAGGCAAGTTTTGCGCTGTCTGCTGCTCAAAGCAACCAAGAAAATCTCCATAACTGTTCCTTGACTACAGCTAAGAGCTGCTAGAAGGAAAAGTCTAATTCATCAGCTGATTTTTATCATTTCCTGAATGAAGCTCATCTCCTTCCAGTCCCTAGCTGCCATCAAACTTTTTTCATATTTTGTCTATGGATCCCTTTCTCTTACTGCAAGAATTATTGCTACAGATGAATTCACTTCAAGGGACCAACTGAAGGAAGCAGTATTGGTATCCTTGATATATATTTTATTTTGTGCTGCAAGAAATCCAATTCAAAAATTGAATAAAAGCCTGAAATAAAATTTTAATTTATAGTGGATTACCGCAAGAACTTTCTTATGTTTTGCCTTTTACTTGGAGTAATTTAACTATTCTGTAGCTGAAATATATTTAAATAGGTGATTCCAAAGGTCATCCTAGCTAGAAAGCAGAAAAGAGTACTAGGAACAACTGAAACTGGCTTTTACTGGGAGGAGTTTTGTAGCATTCAGACTGAAAACAAATCTGGCACATCAAAAGCACTGTGCTCTGAGCCCTGATGAAGAACACTTCTACATACATTCACCTAT
Organism: Hylia prasina; assembly: GCA_013397195.1. NCBI lineage: Eukaryota > Metazoa > Chordata > Aves > Passeriformes > Sylviidae > Hylia > Hylia prasina. Next base: position 238,315 of record VYXD01008480.1, read on the forward strand.
GAATTATCAAAAAAATGTAATAAATACATCTCTTTTTTTACAACTAACAGCCAGTTGTAACTTACTACACTGTGATAAATAGGGGTCAATTTAGAGGCCATGACACTTCTTGGAATATATATTCATATAGTATTGGCGCACAATATTTTCTTGCAATTTCATGTCTGTCAGCAAATCAATCCTTAAGTAATGCAGAAAGTCTATTTCCCCTAAAGTTCCTGTTCATTATGGCTGGTGGTAATGGAACTGCAGTGACGGCAGCTGAAGAAACCTGCTGTTTTCAGTACCTCCAATCTTCATGTCTGTGTAAATACCACAATGAAAAAAGTAGTGGCTCTACTTTTAAAAAACACATGACTATGCCCTTTCACATCTTTATTTCCTACTATCAGATCTTTATTTTCTACTATCATAATTACCTACCAAGGTAATTAACCTATCAAAATTAACCTACTAAGGTAAGAAACACTTTTATCCTCTCTCCCCTTTTTTTTTTCTGTAGCTGCAACACTCTGTGAAGTCCTACCTGTATTGCACAAAACTGTGAGGTCAGTTGGTAGAAGTAAGAGATAGAGGACATGAAAGGCCAGCTTGATGAACTTAGTATGTAAGCAGTAATTGAAATAAATCTCAGATATAATAGGACCAAATCTGACAAGAACTGTGTGAATTTTGGAGGACTCAGATTGAGCATGGACAGCAGGTCATGAATTGCATCTAGTTCAGGAGCCATTACAGAGCAAGGTTATGCTTGAGGCTACATATGCTGTCTCCTGACTGGTGAGGCAGTAAGGAAACATTGAGCTTGTTCCTTGCTGAGTGGTCCTACACAGCCTTTTGACTGGAGAACACCACTTCATGAATACAGACCAGAAAGCAAGCCTAGTGGACATGTCCATCAGCATGCCCCAACTACTGTTAAATAACAGAACTATACTATTCCTGCGCCAAGTTAGGCCTGTTGGCTCTTACCTTTAGAACCATGAGCCTCTACAAGAGCCCTCTCCACCTTACCACATGGTATTCATTGGGATACTTGAGATCACTGAGTTTTACTCAGGTGAAAGCCAAATGGTGTTTCCCGATGTGTAGTACCAGAGTGCAATCACTTCACTGACTGACAAGGGCTGCACGACTCAGGCTTCTTACGCTGGATTACTTTATCTTAAGGGTACCTAGCTGGACATCCCGGTGCCCCCGGAGCTCACAGGTAAGATGCTGCTGTACAGACCAGCAGAGCAGGGCAGAGTAGATCCGAAGGGCAGCACCTCGAATGCTGCCCCCGGGAGCCACAGAAGCACGATCCGGAGCCCCCCGGGTGGCGGCCCTGCACTCGCGGGGCTGGGGCTCCGTGGCGCCCACCGCTCCCGCCGCCCACCCTCCCTCTTCTCCTCCCCGCAGCGGCCGGGGCTCCGGACAACGCGCGCAGGGAACGCGCGGCGCCAGACCGGACCGGACCCGACCGAACCCCCCGCCGGCCCTCCCGCTCACCTTCTGGGCCGCCTCGACGCGGCCCCGCCGCCCCGGCCGGGCGCTCGCCAGGTCCCGCAGCGCCAGGACGCTCACTTCCATCTGCAAAGCGAGAAGGCGCTTTTAGCCCGGCTCTTAAGAGCAGCCGCTGCCGTCCCCGGAGGGACGCGCGGGGAGCGCGGCTGCTCGGGGCTGCGTTCCCGGGAAGGGAGGGATGGAAGGGAGGGGGCGGGAGGCTCGGCGGGCTCCGCGCCCTCACCTC
>VYXD01008480.1:240511-274760 GCA_013397195.1 Hylia prasina
AAAATGGTCAAAACCATAGCTTTCTGCATTGCAGAATACTTAGTAATGGAAGTAATTGCTTTAAGCTTGAGACCCTTCCTGGAGACATTTACTCTGTGCAGTGTAATTAAATTTGTTTTTTGAAGTGTGGTGGGGGTTTTTTTTCGGTTGTTTTTGGTTGTTTGTTTGTTCGTTTTTGTATTTAAGATTTTTTTTAGTTGTGGTAACAGCAGATATGCTGCTGCATTATTCCTGTCTTATTTTGTTGTGGGAGGACTTCCCTCTGAAATAGCTCATGACCTAGTAATGAGTTGTCACAGGAGAAAAAATCCAAGGCACAATTCTGATAATTTATAAAATATTCACTTAGTAATTTTTGAGGAATAGAAAAATTTTCTTTTCAGTAAGAACGTAGAAGAGAGGTGGATATTTTCTCTTGCATTAATTATAATTTATTTGTTCTTAAAATACTCTGATTTTTTTTCCCCAGCAAGTTCTAGTACAACACAGTTTGCTGAAGAGAATGAAATATAAACTCTCAGAGAACCTGCTTTTATTAAAAAAATATTGGAAAATGGCCCTACACAAAAAAGGTCTTCATGCTTTTAAAACCTTCCTATTTTTAAGAGGAACATTAATTCCATAACTGCAAAGGGTGTCTCTCAGCACATATTTGCAGATGTGTAGAGAGAAACATTTCTAAGGAGTGGACTATTACTGCTGCTCTCACTCACAGCAACTCTGAAAACACACTCACGAGAATCATAAGAAATGCATAATCATGGGAAATTTAAGCAGAATCTCATGTCACAGCCTGACAAGTCCAGGCATGATTTCTAGACCAAAGGAAAGAAGTCGAGAAGAGTGTAGCAGCTGCTTGTGTGCTGCAGCCCCAGTGACAGGAAATTGCCATCTGTCCCTTTAATCACCTCTTTAATCTAAAGTGACACAGAAATATACATTCTCAGCCCTTTATCTTAGATCTGTCACAGGCATTTGTGTTTCCACTGCCAATTAATAACATCTATCCTAAGGTGTTACATGTTATGAAAGTTTAGTAGGTCTAACTGCATTTGCAGTTCTATCACAGAGACTTTCTTGACCTTAATGCTGGTTAGGAATTTAATATTTGAGCCACTTGCTGAAGTACCATAGCATGTGCATATAGAAGTTCATTTGATCACAGTGATTGCTTCTGGCCTTAGAAATCTGGTCATTTATAAGCCATTAATCAGGATATCTGTAGGTTGGCACGAGACTCGGGAGGCCTAAGTCTAAATACCTGTTAGCATCAAATAGCTCTCAGCATCATTACAAGCTATGTAGGCAATGGGGCACTTTCTACTTGGGATGTTTCTGATTTAGAATACCATAATTTTGCTACTGGGATGGACCTGGGGCCTTATTTGACCTTCAAGCCTTGTGACTTCCTACAGGTTAAGGATGCCTCTGAATATGAGTTACTACAAAGGTCTCTCCAAGTCATCAAGGGAGAACTAATTTGAATGAAGTTTGACACCTTCATTTAATGTTGCTGTCGTTTTACACTCGCAGCATTCCTGGCGGCAGAGCTGGGTACTGCTCGAAGGAGGCTGGCTGAAATGTGCTGGCTTAAATTCAGCCCCAGAAGCTGTTGGAGCTCACCATGTGGATGAGAAGCAAAAAGCAGAGTTGGAGGGAGGGGGGCCTCACGCCTGTGCTTAAGGGAGGTGCTAGAGCCCACTTTGGCACGGAGTACAATAAGGGGGGTGTGTGAGTCACATATATAGACTAAGGTGGGAGAAGTGAGACATAGCACTAGGTGGGCAGCTGTGGGAGCCATAGGGGGTGTGAAGGGACACTGTGTGCTGGTTTAGTCTGAGGAAATGATTTTTATTTAGACTGTAGAAGTGCTTTTCATGGGAAGTATTGACAGTGATTTGGATTCTTCTGTACAATGGTTCTTCTATAATATGGAAAAAAGAATGTTCAGGATTAGCATATTAAACTGTTACACAATGTGATGAACATATATAACATAAAAATATACTTTTCCATTTGTTGTATATTTTTATACAGAAACATAATTGTTAAGAAATGCTAATCTTTTCCATAAGATGAATACGCGATGTTGTAGTACATTTAATAAGCAAATTCTTTGTGCAGTGAAATAAAAAAAGCACCCAAATCTCTAATACTGAAATGCAAATTTTAACTGGTAAACAAGTTACGAGTTAATCAGAACAAAATATGACATTGCATTTCCTTGCTTAGCTAAAGCAGCTGAAAGAAGGTTGCTGATTATCAGATAAGATGAATTGTTGCAGCCATCATCTATCTTAGCATCTTCCAAGATGATTTTTGTATCTATTTTGATATGTACAGGTAATCTGCTACAACTGGCAGTTGATGACTAAATTTACACAGAAGTGCCTGCTCTTGAATGATTTTGTTATATAACTTTTTTACAGGACGAAAACCTACTATCTGATTATTTATGATTTTGAATGAATGGCACATGGACTAAGATAGAAAACCAATACCTTTGATAGAGGAGATGGATAAAAAATATCAATGTGTTCAACAGCCCTTTTCATCACAGAATAAGAAATAGTTTTAAAGACATTTAAACCTGTATGACTTCCTGTAATGTAAAAAATATGATGGACCAAAGACCCAGTAGTTCCTGTATTCTCTCTCATTTTCTTGGCTGCCTCTTCCTATGAGTTGTAATGGAAAATTATATTTCTCCATCTGTTTTGGCTGATATTTGAAATTTCAGGTCAAAAGCTGGGAGAGAAGAAGAGACAGATCCAATTACAAGCTTTGATTTTGACTAAAAGCCAGACTGAGTCACCCAGTTGCTGAGCCATCAGGGAATCTGTGTATACCAGCATTCTCACCAGTGAAGGTAGTCGTGTGCCCAGTGTCTGTTGGTGATTGTTTCCCAAAATGCTGCTGACTGAGGTATCATCTTCCCTGGGGCAGTTGGAAGTTTCCACCCTTCAAGGGCCTCAGGCTGCCTTGATCTAGGCATGTTCTGCACCAGCAGGGGCAGTAGCCATGACAATTTGACATTCAAGAACAGCTGGAGGAGATTGCCTTAAGAGTGATTCTATGGACATGTGACATCAGTAGCAAGGCTGGGAGTGGGACCTGGACCCAGCAAAGCCCTTCTTTCTCTGTGCTGTGGGGTCACTTGCTTTTGAAGTTTGCATTCACTGTAATACAGAACCCCAGCTCTGACAGGAGTGGCAGAGAGAGGTCACAAATAGCTCACAGGTGAGTGGCTCAATTAGTGACAGGGAAGAAATGCATGTTGGAAACCATTCCACTAGAGGAAGGCATTGGATGATTTTCCCATTTTCTGCCTGCTGTAGTTGCCTAATGTTCCATCAGTATCGTTGCTTTGTCCCTTTGGCTCTATCTTATCCATAAAAAGAGTAGGTGATTTCCCTGGACTCAAATCAAGGAAGGCACAAATGATGTTTAACCTCAGGCTACAGGTTCATAGAAGGCCCTCAGGTCTTTGGTATTTCCCACTGCCTAATTCAGGTGCAGCTCTGCTCAGGGTTGCCAATTCACACACGGCAGCTGACTTCTTGCCTAGTGGGTGGTGAAAACAAGTGCTCCAGCTAGTTTGAAAAATCCCTTCTAGGAGTTGAGGAACTGGCATGACCATGCCTCAGCCCTTTTATGGGTCTGATCTCAAGTAACCTGACAAAGGTCACATAAGGAAGCAGGTAGCTTGCTAAGTCACACAGCCCTTGAATCAGCTTTGCACCTGAAAATCACTTCCAGCAGCTGCTGTTAAAAAACCTGAATCCTTCACAAAGAATTGCACTTGTAGCATTGCACTCCCATTGTTTTTTTCAGAATCAAATTGCTGTTTGTTTGCATACTGAAATCATTGATCAGCTCTGTGTAAAGTTCCAATTTCATTACTCTTCTCTAAGTGGGATACTGTTTGCTTAATGTCTCATTCCACAAACCTTCTCTTCTAGGGCTCAGGTAGATAACTCTGCATTAAAGAGAAGTCAATGTGTTTTCTGCAAAACTGTTTTAAAATTATTAAAATAATTACTGAATTAAACCAATTACTGATGGTTGAAACCCTGCGCACTGGATAATATCTTCATCCTGGATAGCCCTTGATCTAAAAGGGTCTATGGATATCTTTCATCTGGTTGCTGTAGCAGAGAGAAGCTGTGTGCAAACTGTGTCTTGTCAGATTACCTTTAGTGAAAAGTGTTTAAGTACCTCTGCAGTAGCTTGTTTTGATTCATCCTAGGATGAATCAGGACCTCACACCATAAGATGCTATTCAGACGTGAGACCACACATCTATGCAGCTGCAATCTCCATTGATTCAAATTAAAGTCTAGAGTCTTTGTTTCTTTTGTGGAATATAAAGAAAACACCAACAGAACCATTCCTGCCTAAAATTCACAGGAAAACATTTCTTATTCCATAAAACTGTCAGTAGTTTAACATAAAAAGGGATGCATTCTGTGTTGTAAATATTCAGAACTGTTCTCTAGTGATTATTTGCTGTTATTTTGTTGTGCAGAATGGTTCAGCAGTGCTAATTTCCTCCATGGACCTGCCACCTGAAAGTTTAACTCTTGAACTGGCAGTGAAATAGAATGCCAGGTATCTTCTTACAGATGAATGGTTTTGCTTCCTGATTTCCTGTCTAAAAACAACTGCTTTCCTTAATAATTTAAAAATTTCTCTTGAGACCAAACATGGAAAATGAAAATTTGAAAAATAGGCTCTTACCTGGAAATTTCCTTCATAAATGTTGTAACTCAAGTCTCAATATGACCCTAGTCCTATGCTACCCAGGGAATTTTGTAAGACTGTTTACAGTTAGTGATAAAATCTACTCATGAAATATCCTCCAATGGAGAAACAAAATCAACAGATGGACAGGCATAACAGAAGAAAGTCCCATATATGTTAAATTTTAGCATAGTAGTCCTGGCAAAGACTGCCATAAACACTCCTAACTCATTTCATTTCTCTATCCTGTATTCGTTGATCTGATATGATTGTTCCTAGATTATAAAGCCAGAGGGACCATTAGATCATCTGGTTTGACCTCAAGTGTGTTGCAGGCCATTAAAATTGTATTCATTACCCTTGTATTGATTCTAAGGCCTTCTGCTTGGCTAAAGCTTGTGTTCCGGAGAAGCGTGTGCTATTGATCTGAAGACAACAAAAGACTGTGAATACATCATTTCCAGTATTATTAGTTTAAATATTATCCCATTGTCCCTATTAATTTTTTTTTCCTTATTTCTAATTGGATTTTTTTCTGACTTAAGTTTCAAGCCATTAGTTCCTGTTATGCTTTCCTGCCTTAAACTGCAAGGACTTTCAAGTATTGCTTTATCCCATGGCAATAATAAGCAGGTCACCTCTTGCTCATTTTCGCGGACTTCACTTTTAAAAAATGCTATTCTTTATTTTTATGGTGCAGACCATCTTGAGTGCCATCATACAGCACATACAGGACAGCCAGAGGGTCGGGCCCAGCCAGAATGAGTGTATGAAAGGCAGGTCCTGTTTACCCAAATTGATCTCACTCTATGACAAATTAACCCACAAAGGGGATGAGGGGAAAGTTGTTGATGTTGTCTACCGGGACTTAATAAAGCATCAGACACTGTTTCCCACAGCATTCTCCTGGAGAATAGGGCTTCCCATGGCTTGGACAAGTGCACAGTTTGCTGGGTAAAAAACTGGCTGGATGGCCAAGCTCAGGGAGTGGCAGTGAATGGAGATACATCCAGCTGGCGAGCTGTCACTGATAGCATTCCCCAGGGCTCAGTGTTGGGATCGGTCCTGTTTAGTATTTTTATTGATGATCTGGATGAGGGAATCAAATGCACTCTCAGTAAGCTGGCAGACAGCACTTAATTGGCTGGGAGTGTTGATCTGCTGGAGGGCAGGAAGGCTCTGCAGCGGGATCTGGACAGGCTGGATCAATGGGCCAAGGCCAACTGGATGAAGTTCAACAAGGCCAAATGCCAGCTCCTGCCCTTGGGTCACAACAACCCCATGCAGTGCTACAGGCTGGGGACAGAGTGGCTGGAAAATGGCCTGGTGGAAAAGGACCTGGGGATGCTGGTGACAGTGGCTGAACATGAGCCAGTGTGCACTCAGGTGGCCAAGAAGGCCAATGGCATCCTGGCCTGGATCAGCAATAGTGTGGCCAGCAGGACCAGGGCAGGGATTGTCCCCTTGTACTTGGCACTTGTGAGGCCACACCTTGAGTCCTGTGTCCAGTTGTGGGCCTTTCACTCCAAGAAAGACATAGAGGGGCTGGAGTGTGTCCAGAGAATGGCAATGAAGCTGGTCAAGAGTCTGGAGCACAAGTCCTGTGAGGAGTGGCTGATGGAGCTGGACTTGTTATTCCTGGAGAAAGGAGGCTCAGGGGAGATCTTTATCTTCTCATAAAGCAGTCCTTATGTGACAATCCTCCTCCCCTGTGAATTTTTTCAGTCTTTAGATTTTTGTCGTTGTTTAAAGTTTGCACCTGCTGAGAAGATACTGCCACAACTGTCCTTTCACAGTGTGTTTTAAAGGCTTGCTGCTTCTGCAAGTTACCATGCATCAGCAAAACTGTCACTGGACTCACTGCCCATCAACCTGCTATGGAAAGGAGAGGGGTTCCCACTGGTCCCTCATGTTATATATGTGCCATGCTTAAACAAAACTGCCTGGCTGGTGCCTGCTTCTATAAAGCAGAGCTACCAAAACTGATAAAGAAAACCACTTAAAAAAATGGGGAAAATCTCTTCTGCCAGTAGGACTGAAGAAGCTCTCAGACATTGATAAGGAATTGATAAGATCCATACTTGAAGCTAAGGAGCACATTAGGCAGATTTCAGCATCTAAAGTAGAAAGTTGTTACCAGGACAGGATCTTGTGATCACCAAACATCCATTGAGGCCACCAAACCTCAGAAGTCAGCTCTTCTGTGGAAGGAGATACGGGGTTTTCACCTGAGCAGTTCCTGCTGCCTGGGAAGATACTAGGCTGCAGCCAGAACTGAAACTGGGCTACTCACCCCATCACCATCAACTGTAGTTACTGTCAATAGCTAGCTCTAAACTTGATACAAACATTTGTATCAAGTTTATTTGTATTTGTATGGCCAATACAGTACAATGCATTTGCTCTAAGGGATGGAGTGATAATACACACTTTAGGCATCTGGGGCTGTCAGTGCCAACTTATAGGTCCCTGACTCTCAGAGTGGAATCTGAAACTCAGTGCTGGTCACATTCAGCATTTGCAGAGGTAGATGCCACACTGAAATACAAACCCACATGTGCAGTGAGAAGACCTTTTCACCCAGACAGCAGGAGATAATAAGGGCAAGACTGAGCCCTGAAGCACAGCTTTATGCAAGTCTCTGTCCTGTGTGATAGAGCTTGGTGCAGCAGTCTTCAGAGCAACTGAACTTTGGGGTGAAGTCTTGAACTCAAAGTGTACATTGCACAGACACTCTGGTGATGATTGCATGTCACATCATCTGGAGATTTTAATTCCAGAAGTCTATTGTCTGGAGGTTGAATCTGAGCTGATGCCACATGACCCTGCACTCATGCTAATAAGCCCTCAGGCTAATAAACCCTCACTTCCATCATGGATGAAGTAGTATTTAGAACTGCTGTTCCTTATATCACTTTGCTTTTTTCCATGCCCCTACTCTTCCCTTTTATCCCAAGGCCATTAACTGATTTGCTTGGAGCTGCCCTAGATCTGTTGTTTTATAGGCAGTGATATCTCTACTGTTTTTCAATATTTTGTTTCTTAGAGTTCTGAGCAAAGAGAGCTCCATGGTTCTTCAGGGGACTAATTGCAATCTGGCAGAACAGCCGTGTTTACTAGCTGGACTACTTCCACTCAAAAGCATTGTTTCCAGGCTATAGCGTGGAGCAATACAGATGCACTCATGTAGGGCTGTCCCTAGAGTTATAAACTAGCACTAAGCTGCTTCTGCACAGAGCCATATTATGTGTCTCCAGCTGTGGTGAGGTCAGTCTGGAAACCAGATAAATTGCCAATAAGAAACAGAGCAGAGCTGACTATATATCTGAAGTCATGTACAACTGTGTTTTTAAAAATAATGACACTTAAAGAAAGCAATCGTCCAGTATTACATTTGTATTATTGTATTATTACAGTATTATATTTGATAGGGGCTTATTTGACCTGCAAAGGAATGAAGACATTTAGCACCTTCCAGAAGCAAACCCTAAATCTCTTGGTATTTGTAAGGATTCAGTATTATATTTACAATGCACTTCAAGGAAAACAAAAGTCTTATCGTTGGCACATGAAAGCTGCGATTTATCAAAATTTCTTTCCCGATATTTAAGGAAGCTCTTGGAGGTGAAATAAATCAAAATACATGTTTGTAATGATCTTGTCAGGGCTAGAGAAGAGGATAGCATTGCCATCTTATATGTTTTGTGGGATATATTACAAAAGGTGTCCTAGAGATTTCTCTAAATACATTTTCATCTCTTCAATGTTTGTAAGCCCAGAGTAATATTTTCCCTTTTCTTTGATGTATGAATTGTCTATTTTGGCAGGGGTCAACCAATACCATACAATTAACAATAGAACCCCAGCCTAACAGGGTTTAAAATGCCAATAGAGAATGGAGCTATGTGTCTCTGCTAAAAAACAAATACTATTTGTCTGATGCTCAAGACTTGCCCTATAAGGCTCACAAATTGGCTAGAGAACTGCTAGGAATTTGGTTCCTTTTAGGACCTGACTTTCTACAACAGCTTATCAGTTGCAGTGTAAGGGATTGGATATGAAAATAGTTTACAGCCCCAGAAAGCCCACCTACCCTCTAGATGGTTGCTCTTTTTGTTTCCCTTTTTACATTTCTTGCTTCAGTACACCATAGAGAAAATCACAGGAACATACCCTCTCTCATCATCTGGTAAAATTTCTAAGTGGACTGTTCTATATTTTTTTTTAACTTAACTTCCTTGATGTACTTGCTAAATGTACTTGCTAAATGTACTTGCTTGATATAGTTCATACAAAACAAATGGAAAGAAGATATTCAGATATTCTGCTGGAACCTTTGGAGTATGTTTTGAGCAGTGGTTTACTAGAAAGATTGTCAGACTCATTTATATTCTTTTAGAAAAATACAAACAATACCTTCTCTTGAATCAGAAATAACATTACCTTCTCTAAAATATAAATCTGCCATATGCCCTGAGGGGGAGATGATAGTAAGAAATCAAAGGAAGGACAGAGAAGGAAATCACTTAGATTGGGTCTGGTCAGGCATATTGGCTGCAATTATCTTGTGTAAACCACTTTATATCCATTTTATTAAGGACTCCAGTATACACACAGTCTTTCAGTCACAGAAAGGATACCAGGTTCAGGGAGGTTACCTTGGGCAAAACTGTACAACATCCATGTTGCTCAGTAATTAGTTAGTGCTGGTGAGTATAGGAAAGCACAGGGATAAGCATGTCAGACTAAGCCAGAAGTCTGCCCTGAGCAGCCCTGTGCCTTTCAACTAGCAGGAACAACCATTTAAGGGAAGTACATCAAATCAGAATATATAGAAAGTGATCTTTTCCCCGATCATTCCTCCCAGGTCCAGTACTTCAAGGAACTCCTTGAGAAAGCACTTGCATCTAGGCAGTCATGTTGAGCAGCCACCTCTGAACTTTGCCTGCACAAAGCTGCTTTTGAACTCAGCTGCACTCTGAGCCACCTCAGTGTTCTGAAGTGACAAGTTCCACACTGTAATTACACAGTGGAATTACACAGTGTGGAAAGCACTTTGCTTTGAAATATGATGTCCTACTGAGTACAAAGGATTTCTTTACATTAAGCTGTACGTTAAAACAGTAAAAATGAACAAATGAAAGGTCTGCTATGATATACTATAGGATTGATCTCCAAGTGTGTTAACACTGCTAGTTGACTTGCAGGTGTAAATCACACATTTAAGTGATTCTTATTCCCAAAAGCCTGCTAGAGCATATGAATGAGATGCTGCATTTGAGCTGCAGTGTGTGCAACCAGAGGTTTCTTGTTCCTTTGGGAATTCAGTTACAGCATGAAATTGATCTCTTTCAGCTACTGTGGTTGAGCAGGTGAAAAGTGAAAATAATTATCAAGGCTCTGTTGCCCCTTGTAATTGTGTGAAACCTCTGGATATGCCTGCACTGCAGCTTGCTGACATAGTTGGCAATTGTCTGAAATGAGACAGTACTCAAAATAAAGAACAGAACTGCTTTCCTCTTAAATGTCTGGAAAGCTGCAAAAACTGGGTAGTCTATTACATGCCTTGAAAACACTACTCATTTTCAGTGCAAGCACTGGGTGAATTGGTGAATTGCTTATTCAACATTTCTAGTGTCCTCTTGACACATAGCTGGGAATGCCAATAATTGGGCTCAGTGTAGTGGCTTGTCTCTTTAGATGAAATACCAAGAACTGATTTTACTGTTCATTATCAAGGAGGAATGCTGCATCTAACCTAGAGAATTGGCACCAAACATTAAATGGAATTCACTCATACTATTTTTTTTTCCCTAAATACCAAGGATGGCTAAATAAAAGTTCAGGCTTACTTTGATTCCTTGGTAAAAAAAGTTAATAATCTAGTGCTTAAACCTTCTCACTCATTAAAGAATCAGTGGTTTTGCTCTTATTTTCAGTTTGTCCTTTTTTTTTCTTTTCTTTTTCAAATGATCAGTACAAATGGGAAACTTAAAGATGCTCAGGAGGGAGGAAGACTTCTAAAAAAACACCTGTCCATACTCAACAAACAGAAGAAAATAATGAAAAAATGTTAGCATGTATATTCTCGTTTTGAGCTTTACAAGGTTTGAAGTTTACAGTGAGCTTTGTTCCAGATTAGGCTTGATCATTCTTTTGTTGCTACATCAACAACAACAAAAAGAAATTACTAGAGCCAGTAAAGAGCCACGTGGTACACTCACCTGAATGGACTCTGGAGTCCACAGTTAGAGGCTCACACTCCTGCCTGGAGAGTAGGTTGTCTTGGAATATGGACAAGACAAATCTGCCCCTGAAAACTGAACCCCTTGGTTTCCATAGAATTACGATTAACAGCCACTAGGACAGCTTGGTATCCAAAATCCAGAAGGTGTTTTCAGTCTTGCATTTCTAACCAGGTTACAGATATATGGAAGGATGCTTGAAGCACTGGTTTCAGGCCCAGAGGAGAGGCAGGATTTCAGATCATCCTGCAGTCAGCTGGGTTAGGCTTGACCCAGTCTCTGCACATTGTGCTGAATATCTAATTTTGTACTTTCTGCAAGAAGACCGTGGCTTTAGAAATTCCACACAGAGCTTGACAACACCCTAATTAAATGTGAAATTGAAATGCAGATGGTGTTCATGCAGAGATGCTGAGTGTTCCCAGTTATGTTGGATCTGGACATTCCTACATGCTGTAGAGGAGTCACATAGAAAGGTGTGTAGCAAATTGAGGCTCCTAGGGCACTGGAGGGAAATGCTGGGTGATTTGGAAGATAAAGTTGCATCCTACTGCCATCTCCAGTAAGGGTTCTTGGTTGTGTTCAGTCCAAGAACACCAGGCTTTCTCAAGCATTCAGGACATACGATCATGTGGCTTTTTGTATAAAATCACAGAACAAATGGGTCTGCTGCCACTGGCTGGTGACTGGTGACATTGATTCAAGGTCAAAATCTTGTTATCGTCACTAGAGATAAGCATGAAGTATTTATAGGAATGAAATGTCATTGCTCTGTTTGAGACTTGATAGCTTGTCGAGTTGAGAATGGAGAAAGATCTCTTTTCTTGTGAAGAGGCTTGTATTATCAGTCTTGCAAACAGGTAGATGGATTTGTTCAAGTTGCTGCATTCCCCACAAAATTGGGAAGCCTGTGAAGTACAAATTATTCAGCAATACCTTTGTGTATACAGTGAACTTAGGCACATCAATCACAGATGTGCCTAATTGAAGGTCTCAAGGTCTTGCTTTTCTTATATTGTCTGTGCAGATGCAGTGTGATATAGAGTAGATTTGACTCATGAGGATGCTGATATTTAGAAGGACTGGCTGTCAGTCAATATTGATTCTAAAAATCTAATGTTGCTGGAATGAATTTGACAGAATAAAAGTTCTAAGTGTATATCTGTCACTACTCATTTGTCCTTCCTGACTGTTTTTATAGGTGTGACTGGCATCTGAAATGAAAAAAAGCATGTTAATAGTTCAGAGGTGAAAACAGCAGTATGTAGAGGATGTGGTAAAAAAAATGTATGGGACAGCCTTCTGTTTTCCAAGTAATTTCAGTGAAAGGACATTGACATACCATCTGTTCACTGAACAAGGTAACTCAAACTGGGTATGAAAAACCCTATTAAACTAGGGGGAAGAAGAAAGACATGCTTCAGCTACTGTTTTAAACCAGATTGTGACTATTCTATTCCTACAGAAAGATCCATGACTTGTACCATGTGTCATGTAGGCAGAGGATAAATTCAGCATGCTGTCAGCAAGAACTGTAAGGACTTCAATGTACACTCACATATGCATGTTTCTCATGCACTTGGTTTATACTGTCATCAGATTTGAGTTTAGAGAGGATGCTGGGGTTTTTGTCCCCTACTGCAGCATGGGGTCTTGTTCTCCCAATGATTTTTCCAGACATTTCCTGCTCAATAATTTCTTTCCCTCTTGTGGATTCCAATGTTCTGTACTCATGGCATGCCCATGACACACCTTTTGAGAGGTTTAAAGATTGAAACATGTACCTTTCATTGAGTGGATGAGATATTCTGTCATTTCAGAGTAAATCCTCTTGGTTTTTATTCTGTGAGACTCTGAAAGACACAAGGGATTGGATGCGTAGCACAAGACCCGTGTTTGAGAACTTTTCATGTCATTCCCTTATTTTCAACCTATGTATTATTATTGAGAAGAGCAATATTAACACACCACTTTTAAGAAAAGACATTTCCTTTTCTTATGAAACTTCTATCTGTGTTTCTACAAAGTATTCAAAGAGATGTTCTCAGAAAGGAGTGTGTTGCAGTGTTTTTAAGGAAACCACCTTTTGCGAGCAACTGGACTACTCTGTTCAATATGTCATTCAATATATTTAGCCTTGGATCCAGACTCTATGGCCTGATTTTGATCAAGTGGATGACCGTAGCAAAATTAAGTAAAGGGATATGAAAAACTCGACTCAGCCTGAAATTTACGCTTGAAATACTCTTCCTGTTTCTTGACAGATTTACAAGGACATGACAGGAAAATAAAACGGAGCAGGAAAGGAAGTTAGATTATTTATTAAATATTTAATGTGACTGTGCTTGAGGTATAGTAATTCTTCTTGCTGTTCAGTCTGGACTGTCTGCCCCTTGCCTTTCTGGAGGTCACTGCCATCTGAGGTTTTTGACTGACTATTCTTTAAATATCTGGAATGATTTGGCTAACTCTAACCTTAACCCTAATCCTACCCCCCCCACCCCACAACTCAGATCCAGGTTATTGTAATCTCATACTTTCTTTAGCAGACATGCTGGTTTAGGAGTTCCTCTCCCTGGGCACAAAAGGATTACTTCTGATCCCAAGGAATTGCTGGCCTAGTTCCCAGCAGAGCCCCAGAAGTGCTTGGCACTGTGTGAGGGATGAAGTATCTGAAGATCAGAAGAAACAGGGCCTTCCTGGGACAGGATTGCCTCTTACAGAAGTACACAGGCAACCCAGGGACAGGCTTGGCGTCCCAGGGATGTGGTTTCCACCTGTCAAAGGGCTGATGATCTTTCCATAGTCCTCCCTCTCCTTCCCATCTCCATTCTGCAGTCCATTCAGCACTCTTTTAAAGTGCTGATACAGCTTTTTCTGAGGATGCTGTGCAAGCCAGACCATAAGATATATCAGGCATTCAAAAATGTCTATGTGTGGCATGTTTTTAATTTGGATCCATTTTTAATGTGGATCATTCTACTGATATGGTTTAGAGCATGATATGCTAAGGAGTTGCCTCAGCATAACACTGGAAAGAGTGAAGGAAATAATTCCTGGAGTCCAGAAGAGAGGGGCAAGGAGAGGAAAACTCTTAGAAATTGGCTTTGCAGCAGAAGGAAAAAATATAGTGTTCCAACTATCTCTTACAGAAAAAGCAGTAGCATTTTGTTTCTAGAAGAACTGCCTTAGAGGGGCTTCTCTCTTCAATTGGTTCTTCTGAGCCAGCTGCAGTCTTCTATGGGACATGGGGCTGAGGGACCAGCTGGGTCTGGAGGACGTGACTTCCCTAACCATTCCAAAGACACAGCCACCACAACAAACCCAGCATTTCTCTGTAGCAAACTGCATGTTTAATGTGTCTTCACTAGTCTGATACAGCTGATATTGGTATATACAAAACTCTTGTAAATGTGAGAGAGATTTGGCCTTTTCATGCGGCTTCTTGTACTGTTTTTTGTAATGCTCAGACAAACACAGAGGTGTCTGAAAGGATCTGCAGATATTGTGTTAGAGAGGAGTCCTGAGGTAGCAAGAGCTGTAACAGAGCACCCTTCCCTGCCTGATGGGCCAAAGACAAGACTGTATGTGTAGGAAGAAGCAGCAGTGTCTATAAAAGCACAAGCCTTTTATAGACAATTTCTATCAAGAAAAAAATGCTTCTCCACATATTAGCTATTTTAAAATGCAGACTTGGCAGATTTTTTTTTATCTTGGCTCTGGTATGTCAAATTTATGGGTTTGATTCAGCAAATCTTGAAATTTTATGGCCTGGAGGTTTTGTTGCTATTTTTATTTTGTTTTCAAACAAAGGAGGTCAAACTAAATGAGAAAAGTGATGCTTTCCAGGGTTGGAGTATATGAAAGATTCATTCACTCTTATTCATGTTCTCCTTTATAGTTATAAGGCATAAACTAGCTAGCATAGCAAACCTTGGTAAAAGAGGAAGGGCTCTCAGAACTGGTCTTGCTTTCTTGTTAACTGTCTGTTGTTCTACAACTTGCATTTGTAAATCAAATGCAGTATTAAAACCGTCCAATATTAACATAAATACATTTTGGACAAAGTAGATAATGTTATACCAGGTACAAGATCAAAAATACATGTAAACTTTAAAGTCAAAAGCATCTCTCAGGTGTTGGAATCTTTAGTGGCTTTGAAAGTTTCAATTTGCTTAATTTCCTGACAGTCTTAAATTCTTCAGACTCCAACAGCAGCCATTTGAAACCAAACTGATCTGGTCATCATTTTAGTCAGATATGTCAAAGCAACCCTTACCAATGGAAGGGTGCAAGAAATTCATATCCAGTAGATGGACTTCTGGTCTTGACTTTGACCCTTCATATTTCTAAAGCCCTGAGGTTTTCAGCCCACCCTTTCATATTATTTCTAAAGCCCTCCACCTTTCAGAAGCACAAACCTCAGAAATCCTAAAACTACTAATGCAAAAAAGAATGCACTCAAGAATAACAGTTTGCAGTAATTTTTTTTGGTTTGGTCCTTTCAGAAAGAGAGTGCCATGTAGCTGCCATGTGAGTCTATGACTATTAAGACTATTAAATAATGTCTAATTAGATGACATAGTATTTGAAGGGTGTATCTGTAGAAGAGAATTTAAACTCCAACTATCATCCTAATAATTACTGGGGAGCTGCATCTGGGGACAGATGAGCTATGGGCTCTGTCACTGCTTTGTTGTGTGACACAGAGCTGGTTACTGCATTGTGCTAGGTGTCAGTCTCTCCCTCTCCAAAGCAGGGAGGAGAATGCTGATCTTGGTAAAGCTATTTATGAAAACAGGAAGATATTAATACTTATTTATGCAATGTCCTATTTATGCAATCTGCTTCAGGTCAAATTTGGACATCTTGGAACAAAATCTTCAATCTGTCAAGGGGAAATGTATCTGCAAAAGCTGCTGCAGAAGAGCTGCCAGACCAGAACAACAGCCTGAGCAGAAAGCCTCATACATACACTTCATACAGGTTCCTGTTAGCTGTTCAGGTCCTGGTAGGATGATACCTTTCCACCTGAAAATAACTTGATTTTCATTTCTCAATTTTTTGGCACTTGCGTGGCAGTCACTTTGGAAGGGGCATCTGTCATTTCCTACAGCAGTCTACAAGCCAGAGCTTGTTTTCACAGTCATCTGGTAGATGCTCTCAGCATGAGCAGTGTGTCACCTTCTGTCAAAGAGGAGGCAGGGAGGGAAGGAAAGAGAGACAAAGAAGGAATAATCAATTAACAAGGCAAAAGGCTGAAGGCAGAGAAAAATTAAGCAGGAAAGGAGAAGAAAACAAGGAGTTCCAAAAAAAAAAAACAAAAAACACCACAAAAAAAACCCAAAACCAGATCAAGGAAAAGAGTAAGATTAATGGAAGGAAGATAGTGATTCCTGCTATGCACTTAAAAAGGCAAAGCATGCCTGTTCATAAGGCCTTGTGCTTTTTGTTCTTGTGGAACAGTAACAGTTGGAGTTAAGCAATGAGGTCTATCCCCAAGGAAGATTCCCCCAAAAGCGCTGACCTGCTTCTAGCCAAATCACTGTAAACATCACACAACTAATGAAGCAGCAGTACCATTGCAGTTCCCAGGGCAGCAGCAGTTCACTGTGCTCAGGAAGTCCCACCATGTCTGATCCATTACACAGTGCTGTACATGGGGGAGAAATGTGGTCCAGCCCAGTCTGGAGCAGGGATAGGGATCAGTCTGCCAGGGCAACTGAGCCCCCTTTAAGGAGATAGACAAGGAGGTTTCTCTGAATAAGTTTGGGCCATTCTTCAAGCTCATTAAATAGACCTATGTTTTAGCTCAGCTCTTAACAACATGATTTAGCTGGTTTCTAACTTTTACCATGTGTAAATCTTGTGTGAGTTGCTGGCTGTCAAAACTCTGGCTAGAAGTAGGGTTAAGTCTATCAGATTACTGCTTTAGGAAAGAGCAGGCAGCTTCTCTCCTGAGCTTTTAAAAAGTGCCTCATGTCCATTTAGTCATAGCCATTCTAAGAAATATAATCCCACACTCCTGCAAGTGCCCTCATCTTTGTAACGAATAATCATATTTTTTCCAGTGGACTGTTTTGAGACATTTTGCTAAATGCAACCTAAACTAAATATATTTCCAATTAGTTGTCATTCCTTAAAAAATACAGAAAATTGAGTTATAGCAGTAGATTGTGGGTTTCATATGGTCTTCCACATACAGATCTTTGGTGTACTATAGGATTATAAAATCTACTAATTGCATGTAAAGTGTTGTAGTAGAGGAAGGTGGGTATCTGGAAGTGAGGAAAGATCCTGACTGTCCAGCTAGGAAGCAAGCATGTATATTTGTTATTGTTTGCCAGGAATCATACCACCTCTGAGCCCCTGGATATGCCTGTGAGCACACACAGCAGCCACCCATTGGGCATGTAAGGGGAAACAGTGAATGTGAGACAAAAGCAGCATGTGGAAGCGGGACAATAAAGCAGAGGGGGTTATAATAATCATTTGGCTGCATAAATTATGACGTTCAGATTTATTTTTTTTCAGGTGGGGCAGTTGCTTATATATGGGTCTCATCCTTTAAAGGGACAGTGCTAGCATGTATGTCTACCAGACCATCATTTTTCTCTTACAACATGCTATACTACTGTATTCCCCTTTCTAGACACCCGGCCGTGTTCCACCATGAGGATGCTTCCTAGCAGGAAGCATTTACCCTGAAGAGAGATGGGCTCAGATCCGCAGGCAGCATGGGGAGGGCACCATGCGATGACTGCGGGAAGAGGACGCTCCCTGCCTGTGGTTCCTGCCTCAAGGACACTGCTGCAGTAGCTGGAAAGGGCCTGAGGAGGGTGAGAGTGAGCTCAAAATACCTCGTTACAGATCTGGTTGGGCTGATTAGTTCATTTCTGGCGAAAGAGATTTTAATGAGATGTTGGACTTGCATGGATAGGGGGCTTTTCTCTTGAGGATCTTGACGAGCTGTGTAGCTGGCAGCCTCCTAGTCCTGGCAGCTGTCTGGGTCCCAGCAGGGTTCATTCTGCCACTATGAGGAAATTTCAAGGGTGCTGTGTTAGCCTCCTGCTATTTTATGCCGAGAAGTAGCCCCTGCAGGCGCCACGGTAGAAGTTACACCTCTGAAAGATAAAGGACAGAATATTAATATCTGCTTCCTAAGTTTCAGCAGGGACTCTATCAGGCGACTGCAATATGGACAAGGATTCCCAAGGACTGTTCCAGCTGGATGCCTTAAACAGTCTGTGGAGGCAGGAGGAACTGAGGGTGGTTCAAGGTCCTGCTTGACATGCTAGAGCAGTCCTTTGCAGCTCAGGATAGACAGTGCACAGCTGAAGCCATATAAGCACGTGTTAAGCCCAGAAAGACACTGTCCTTGTGAGGAAGGTGATGAAAAAAGAAGTGGCGAGGAGGAAAATCACAGACAATTGGTCTATCGGGCTCTCTCAGGCAAGAGGGGCCCTACAGAAAGTCATGCACTTCTGACATTTCCTTCAGATTTTATATTAAATCCCATAATATCTGCTCTTTGTCAAAAAACTTTATGTGACAGCCTGTGCCTAAGGAAATCTTTTATCTTCATCATCTCTAAAGATGATCTCCACCTTTCAGAAGCACAAACATCAGAAATCCTAAAACTACTAATACAAAAAAGCAAAATAAAACCAGATCTCATACCTGGTGACCATTTTTTATGTCAGTGTTGTGGCTGTCAACCTATTCCTTATGTGGGCTTTGCCTTCAGCTCAGAAGTTTCAAAATTGCCTTCCTCCCTGCCACCAAGGAAAAGAGACCTTTGCAAATCCCCTCTGTAGTTAGGAACTGCAAACTGAGCATGTTTGAATTAAGGGAAGTATTCCTCATAATGAATTACCATGAAACATTCCTGCTTGTTCATCACTTGATGAATGTGTTTTACATAGATTTTTACATAGAAGAGCAGGAGACATAATGTGCATGCCTTGGGCAGCACCTTCCATGGATGAGATGGGCTACTTCTGCTCTAAGATCTGTAACTGTTGATGCCCCCATTTAGCTCTCTTTCTGGTAAACCCACGAAGGAAGCCAGTGATTCAAGTATGGAGTGAATCTTTGCCAGATAATGAGATGTCTTGCATTTTCAGCGCAGGCAATAATTTGTAACTGTTGTCCAGATCCTTTGCAGAATGGGACCCAGGGCTGTGACTGTCCCCTGCTGACTTGTAGGTAATGGTGATCCAATGTCCTACAATGAATGGTCTCTGATCCTTCTTCCCAAAAAACATGCATTTCTTTTGCCCCATATCATGTTTTTATCTCCAAAAGCTAGGCTTTTCCTTGATGCAAGGGAAAAAATTGCCAACCAAAGCTATACATTGAAAAACTCGTCAAAGATAGATTGTTCATTTTATATGTGATTTTATTATTTATTACTTAAGTGCTTCTTAATCTGATTTTCCCATTTTGTGTTTTTCCTGCACTGTAAAGTTTGGGAATCATTCTTTAATTTTGGTGTCCACAAGTCTATCAAACAGGTACTAGCATCAAGGGATGGAATCCTTAAGCTGTACATACAAACATCAAATGGCTGATACAGTAAAGTCTACCCTGACTTAAGGGGAAACATTACAAAACTCTTTATAGTCTTGAGAATGGCCAGGCATGAATTATGCTGATACATGTCTGCATTACCCTTTTATTGAGAAAGATAAGGATAAAAGAGGAAAATCAATCATATTCAAGCAATCCAGAACTACCAAATACATCTTCAACTGCACTAGGCAAGTATTTTTATCCATTTATGTAGACAAATACTTTGTCTTGGTCATAAACAAAATAAAATGTGCGGTTTTTATCACTGGTCTGTTTAAGCTTTGCTGCAGACATAATGGAACAAAATGGCACAATAGCCTAAGGCTGCACATTTTGTCTGAGGAGCCAATACTTCCTCTTTTTTTTGTGCCTGAGTGAATATTTATCTTGGGAGGAAAACATTCTTTTACCTGGAAATAAAATATTTCTCAGTGTTTTGGCTTTGATTTTAGTGCTGAACATATTTTTAGGAAGAATGCAGTTAAAGAACTGTTCTGGAAGCAAAACTAAAATCTAACCTTTGCAAGTTTAGTAATGTGAAATGCAAAAATTTGAATCTGTAGTATGCTTCTGTGCAGCTGAGGTGTTTCTACCAGAAAGCTATAACAAAAACAACCCCTGAATCTGGCCACTTAAAAAACATATCATGCAACCCTACTCTAGTTATGGAATTTAATCTATTTCTAGAGGGACCTGTGCTATATCATTCCACAGTTCACTAGGATTCTGCTTCTTATTCAAGAACACTCACTGAACCAAAGAAATCTAAGTTTGACTCAAACTAATTAAGCTTGTGAGGATTTACAAACATCAGTCAAAATCTTGCCAGCAAAATATTCAATGGGATACACTGTAGAAACTCAAACCTCTCCCTTCAAATTGGACAGCTTTCCTTGGATCTCCAGCTAGGAGTATGAGGCTTAGGGGATATCTTTCATTTAAATAGGGATTTTCAGAGCACAAAATGGAAACAAAATGCTTAGGGACCAAAATGCTTTACAAACATTTCCTAGTAGGCTGTGCTGAATGTCTAAAAGTATTAATGGCTGAACAGATGATCAATTTACAGATGGAAAGCTGAATTGCCTTAACCCAGCACTCCTGACATGGAGCCATGGTAAAACAAAACATACTAAACTAAGCTAAATATATAGGGTTTATTCCTTAGTTGCAATGAGTCAGAAACATGCAGATGGTTAGTTAAAATCTTTCTGGTGATGAGTCAGCTTCTCAGACCACAGTAACTCAGTTTGCAGTTAACTTTAATGCCTGTTGTCGTCTGACTGTACCCTTGCTAAATGATATAACTCCAACAGTCTTAATTTTCCATTCCCTGAGCAATATATTGCACCTGGCACCACACACACAGCACCTGGGTGTAACACAGCCCAAGAATGTTCTTCAGAGCCTGCATGTCACACAACCATTTCCATTCCCATGTCCTTTCATGAATCTTGAGTACGGTGGGAGGATTTCAGTCTGGCGAATTTGTGTATTTTTATATCGGCACTGCGTCAGCCTGCAGAGCGGTGAACAGATTAAGGATTAGAGACCTGCTGAGCACTGAACGTGCTTGTCTTTGTGGAGCTGGCTCCTCTCTCTGAGTCTGCACAGCATTCACCAGCAGATGCCTTGTGCTGGTGAATGTCATGCAGACATGGAGAGGAGAGCCACTCCCATGAATGCAAGCATGGCCAGCCCATCTGTTACGGGATTCAGGTTCTTTGGGTTAAATCTGCTTCCTTCATGCAACTCGTGCTTCTGCTGGGTACAGTCCTTATTAACAGATTCTTAACTTAATAAAACTCAGACTGGCTCTGCTAGGAACAAAATATGTACTGAGCTGCAATTTTTTAAAAACCACATTATTGCTGGTCCTGGTGTTGAACTTTTTCTGCATGCTCTACGTCTCACGTGGTGTGCTGAGGGGTAAGAGACAATCAGGGAATGACGGAGAGCAGATTCCAGAAGGTGAGCCCACTCCTGCTCAAGATGAATCCCACAAGTTATGATGTAGAGCCTCAGGAAGCCTTGCACCTCAACAGAGAGGCGTCTGGAATTGGGTTGGGACAGGCTAGGATGTTAGATGACTGTATTCAGAGAAGTGAATTGAACAGAAGATGCTTCTGTTGCCTTCAGAAGAATGTGATGGCATTATGACTCTTTTAGTGGTAGGCTCTGTAGGAGATATGAGTTATGTCAGAAGCTGTAGCACTTACTGAAGCCATGGTGTTCAGTGGTGTGTGCCATCAGACACTCCATTTTGCATTGAGGAGAGTTCCCTAGCACTGGAAATGAGCAGGAGATATCCAACCCAGGTTTGTGCAGAGAGAAAAGCAGCTGGTGGGGGAAAAGGGTCAGAGGCCAAGGGCCTGGATCTGAGATTACAAGTTTCTTCCAGAGAGAAGGAAAAGGAGTTTCTGAGGAAGTTATGGATCAAAGCTGGCAGGAAAACTTTAATAAATATTGGCCAATATGTGCATTTGCATGTATTTCTTCAGCATTTGCCTCAACTTGAGGTAGAGGCCATGCAATACAGAACTCAACCTTCTATCAAACCCAGTATTTTGAGTAAAGCCCCTGCAATTGCTGCCTGTCCTGCTTGTGTTAGATGACAGTCACCATGGAGGGGTGAAGGATATCAGTGCCAGGATGCTACTGAAGATCCCAGTCTGCTCTGAAAAGTGGTGTTACATTCTCACCATACTAAATGTAGTTGTGATGAACTACTCTGGGGACTCTAGAATAAATATTTACAAGCAATTTGGCTTTCCTCTTAGTAAATTCTGCTTACACACATATATGCTGCTGCATTTGCACCTATTCTATCTTTAGTTATACCTACACTTGAACAGCTAGTGAGCTATAAATTTTGGGTTTAAAAGGAGAGATGATGTCATTCTTACAATATTTATTGCCAACTTCTTCCTCCATCAGGAATCACAGAATGGGTCAGGCTGGAAGGGACCACAGTGGATCATCTGGTCCAACCTCCCTGCTCAAGCAGGGTCATTCTAGAGCACAGGATTGTATCCAGATACTTCTTGAATATTCCATCAAGGGAAGCTCCATAACTTCTCTGAGAAATATGTTCTACTGCACGGTCACCCACACAGTAAAGAAATTCTTCCTTATATTCAGGCTGCAATTTCTAGGCTTCAGTTTCTGCTCAAGGAGAAGGAAGAAGCAAGAGCTGGGAATGATTCTTTCTTCTGGAGACAGTCTGTGAATAGAGGAGAAATATGAAGAATTTTATTTTGGAATATATTTTCAAATGATGCTGAGGGATATCCTCTCTTAGAAAATTGAGATATTTAGAGGACTTTATAAAACAGGTTGTTCCAAAACTGGTGGGAAGTATACTAAACAATAAATTGTATCTCATGAAATGCCTTTCTTCCATCTACTGCTTTTTTTTTTTCACCAAACCTTGTATCTAACTATGTTTCTATTGTGCTTTTCAATTCTTCTTTACATATGGGTCATCTCTGTTAGCTATTAATTGTGCTCAGCAGCAATTATTTTCCCAGTCAATAGTTGTAACAAGAAATACAGTAATACAATAATGTAGTAGCCCTACACCGGCTCATGTGCTTCCTGCACAAAGGTTATCCAATCTAGTTCCTACTGAAATCAGCTTTTCATTGGAATTTGATCAAACTTAATTTTATATCCTTTTTTGAACACTGAGGCTATTCTGTATCAGATAAAAGGAGCACAGGGACCTCACAAAATTGTGTTATTGATGAATAATACTGTAAGATTGCTTGCTAATTGCCATTAGTTATTTGAGTAGTTTCAGCCAGCCAGTGGCATATTATTAATCCTACTTCAAATCTAAAGATGATCCTCTTGAATATCTCCTCTTTCATCTTTTTCATTGTATTGTAAGGTCTATTTGCCATATTTTAAATGAGCTATTTTTTATCCTGTCTGAAGTATTGAAAAAAAATTACCATTTAGTAATTACTTTAGAATAGCAAATTACCAGTAAGTCACAACATTTTATCTTCTGAAAATAAAAATGCAAGATCTATAACTTTTGTTAGGACATAGTGGTTTATTCATTCCATTGTTTTTCCTTCTATTTTTTGAGGGAGAGGGAAGGTAAATTTGTGTTTGTTTGGTCTCGAATATAGACAGGAAGATGAGCAACTCTTGACAGAATGATCTCAGCAGATAAATAACTGGTTTTGTGTATACAGAGATATGAACAAAAAGAACAAAAGAGATGTCTGCAAAGAATTTGAAGTTGACTTAGTGAGGAGTCCTGTGGGATGCTTGCAAGTGCTTTATTTTGAACATTAATCATTTTAGCAAGGTCAGCATCATGAATAATGCTGTGTGATTAGCAGGAGATAACTGTAAGCAGAGTACTGCTCCCACTACTGGCTGATTAGGTTCTGAGAGGTCCCTGAATGAGCAGCCAGCAACTTCCAGAGTAAGAGAGGACTTGTTTTTCTTGAGCCTAAGATGTGGCAGAGACAAGAATGGAGGGCTGGAGACAGGGTGATGATGTCAGGTGCTGGGGGTTCATGAGTGGCAGGGTTTTAGCCAACAAGTCATTGCTTAACAATAATAATTTGTTTCCAGTCTCACAGCTATTGCTCCATGATGCTAAGTAGACACTGTCTTAACCACAATGTCTTTTATGTATCTTTTTTCCCCTGGAGTACTTCTTGAAATTTATTCTTCTGTACAGCAGATCACTTTATTGCAGGAATGGAAGAGATAGTTACATCTATTTCATCTCTTTCAATTTTAAGTTCAGACATGCAAGGGGAGAATAGGGAGCTCAAGACTTTTCAAAGTCATGCTGCCTACCACTGTTTGAGGAAGGAGAACTTAATTTCCATACTGTCATCTGGGATTTCAGGTTAGGGTTAGGGTTAGGGTTAGGTTTAGGGATTTCAGGTGGGATCCTTAAAGTGGGCTTAAATTATCTATGAAGTCTGTAGCAAAACAATAAGGATTTCTCAAAAGAAAATGAAGGGTGGTTGTGGGGTTTTCTGGTTGTTGTTAAAAAGAAAGGGGGAAGAGGATGTGATTATAACAATGAAAGCATTTGCTTAAAGGAATAAAACATTCCGGTTGATAGCAGGGATAGTGTATCTAATTATAAATTAATATTTAAAAATATAATTAAATACATATTTTTTCTATATAATATAATTAAAATAGGTAATGGTTTAATTTTTTGATTTTTTTCTGCCTTTTTTTTTTTGATGATTCAATGTAAAGAAAGGGGTAGAGACTGCTAATGTGCAAGGTGGAAGAAATGCCATATAATTCTATTTACTCGGTGCAGAATGTGTGTGCCAATGCTTTGAAAAGGTGGGTTTCGTTTTGGAGAGATTAATCAGTTTTCTGTTAATTTCGTACACAAAAAGAGGTTACCTGTGCTTTGGATATATTATATTAAATTTACTCATAGTCTCATCTTCAGGTAGGCAGAGATAAACACCATAATGGTCTTCTACTTTTCCTGGTTATTCACAAGTTTAACTCATGTTTTTAAACACTGTTTTCAAAACCCTTTTCTGTATGCTTGTATTGGGTCTGTGTGGTGAGGTTTTGGTAGTGGGAGCAGGCATGAGTGATGTGAGAAGCTGAAAGAAGCTTCCCCCATGTTCCACAGAGTCAACTCCAACAGGTTCCAAAATGGATCCATTGCTGGCCAAGGCTGAGCCAAACCATGACAGTGGTAGCACTTCTGGGATAACAGATTTAATGCTGTGACATGGCAGCCGTGAAAGGAGTAAGAACAGGTGAAAGGAACAGCCCTGCAGACACCAAGGGCAGTGCAGAAGGAGGGGCAGGAAGCACTCCAGGCAGTGGAGCAGAGATTCCCCCTGCNGGGAGGAGGAAGCAGCAGAGACAATGTGATGAACTCGACACAAACCCCATTCTCATTCCCCTGCACAGCTGGACAGGAGGAGGCAAAATAAGGGGTGAACCTGAGCCCAGGAAGAGGGAGAGGTGAGAGGAAGTATTTTATGATTTGGTTTTATTTCTCATCACCCTACTCTGACTTTTATTTTGGCATAAATTAAATTAATTTCCCCAAGTTCAGTCTTTTTTGCCCAGGTTGTTAGTGGAAAGTGCTAAGTTATGATTGGAGAAATGTAAAGAGTTGCTATCCAGATTTCCTTCTTCCAGTCAATACTCTACCCACAGCTTGTTTAATATTTCTGGTTTTGAGCATGACATAACCATGCTCAAATCTCTTTAGCACATTAGTGAGGTCTCTGGGCTGGATCTTTGGGAATTAAATCACTCCCTTATTCTGTTTACACTAAAATTACATTTATAAGGTATATTTATAAAATCTGCTGGCATAAGCTTCTTTTTCCCTTTTGACCTTGTGCATCAGTCATATTCTGTAACATAGATGCACATAGAGTATCCTTGCAGGAAACTGTAGAGAGCAATTCAGAGATCTAGTCCTCTGGTAAGGGCTCATGTATGTGTAAGTGTCCTTGCTGCATGCCCCAACCTCACAAAGGAACAGACTATGGAACATGATCATATTTCCAGGGATTTGGAATAGCCTTATGTGCTATTAACTATTCCACATCTCTGTTTCTGTTGCAGATATGCAGAAAAAGAAATGTTGATGCCTCTGAATCACAGAATCCTAGAATTCTAGAATCATTGAATCATAGGATATTCTGAGTTGGAAGGGACCCACAGGGATCATTGAATTCCAACTCCTGGCTCTGCACAGGACCATTCCCAAGAATCACACCATGTACTAGAGACTGTTGTCCAAATTCCTCTTGAACTCAGGTTTGGCGCTGTGACCTGGAGAGCCTGTTCCAGTGCCCAACCACATTCTGGGTGAAGAAGCTTCCCTAATGTCCAACCTAAACCTCCCTTGACACAACTTCAGGCCATCCCCTTGAGTCTTGTCATTAGTCACCACAGATACGAGATCAGTGCCTGCCCCTCTGCTTCCCCTGATGAGGAAGTTGCAGACTGCTAAGAGGGCTCCTCCAGACTGAACAAGTGACCTCAGGTATTCCTAGGATAGCTTCCCTTGTAGATCCTTCACCATCTTTGTAGACTTCCTTTGGATGCTTTCTAATATCTTGCTTTTATTGTAGTGGCCAAAAGGTGTGAGAGAAAGCACCTGCGAAGAGAAGAGAGAAAGGATCACCATTGAGACAAAATATAAGCTGAAGAGCACACAGTTGTTTCTGTTGTGAGTCCTAAAATTTGATTTACAAGCCTTAGTGGTGCATAAGCCATTCAGATTTCTCACTGAGTGTCAAGAAAGGTCTTCTATTAAGAAACTGAAACTGATAAAATTCCAGAAGCAAGTAAAAAAGAAACATTGAATAGAAATTTAAATTCTCACTTTTCTTCATACTTATACTGTTTTTAAATGCACCCATGCAACTTCAGAGTTACATGATCATTCTTTTGGCTTTGAAATAAAATTATTACCAAATTATTCATAGTAGAATTTTCTGTATACAGTTCAAGCAACAAATTGAAACCGCCTAAGTCCACACACACACACACACAAAGCAAACAAAAAAACAAACAAACAAACAAACAAACAAACAAAACAAAAAAAAACAAAAAAAAAAAGAGAGAGAGAAAGAAAGAGAAAAGCCAGACTTCTCATTCTCAGGCTTTAGGAAGTGTTGGAAAGTTGTACATGTCATAGATTGAATCTATGTCAATATTTTCTTTGCAGTTCTTCAAATTGTATGTAATGCTGGTCAAAGGAGCCACCAGTCCCATATCACTCTGCATGGAGGCAGGTTGCACACTGAATATACAATCACAGAATCATTTAGGTTGGAAAAGATTCTTAAGAGCCTCAAGTCCAGCTGTCAACACAGCACTGCCAAGTCTCACTAGACCATGTCTCCAAGTGCCACATCTTCACATTTATTAAAGTCCTCCAGAGAAGGCGACTCAACCACTTTCCTGGGTAGCCTTTTCCAAAGCTTGAGAACATTTTCCATGAAGAAAATCCTAATATTCAATCTAAACTTTTCCTGGAATACATCAGCAGAACACAAGGATCGAAACTGAAATGCTAATGGTTACTCAGTGCAGTGCACCAGATAGCAGCTGGGAAAGCTAAATTATAGGATGAGATATTAGAATGGTTAATCTTAAATGACAAAAGCCTTGGCTGGTTCTATAATTCAAAATCCGTCCTTCAATAAATTAGTCTATAAACCAAATCTTTTCCTGAGCCTAAACTTGCAGACACTTAGAATGTACAGGACTCTCCTGAGATAATCTGTCAAATTTATTTGTCTCTCCAGACAGATTGCCAACCTATTTTCTTTGCATTCACACTCCAAAGGCAATTTAATAGAAATTTGAGAAGTATGAAGTAAAAATGTGTACATAAAGTCTAGGCCTCCCTGTCAAAAAGAGGGTGCAAGTTTTTAATTATTTGATGAAGAGTTTCTATTGCCCCTGTCTCTATACGTAGGCTCAAAAATCAAGAGTTCTGAGTGTTTTGTTACCACTGTACCTGCTTCATCTGCCCCTCATATATGGTATGTATCTCAATAGAAAGAGCCCAGGTTTCAAAGGGTTGAAAATTTCCTTGTGAATATTTGATAAAATAAGATGAAAACTGTGGGCAGAGGAGGGTCTTTTGCTGATGCCCCACTATTTTCTGCGGGCTATACAAAAGCATTCATGAAAACTATCCTCTGGCATTTAAAAATTAAGTTATTGAAAGGGTATAAAACAAAAGAGGTGACCCCACAATTTCCACTCACACCCAAGTCTTGTTATTTCTGCTGGGAACCTCAGGGGTCAGTACTTCTCCTCTTTCAGGGTCCAAATCTGCACATAAAAGCAGTCTCAAACTGAATAAGTGGGGAGGAAAGTAAGGAAGCTCTTTTGTTTTAAGAAAATCATGGAGGCATTGAATCAGCAGGCTGCCAATAGTAACTAAAATATCCATTCCAGTGAGATCACAGCTCTTTGCTCACCTCTCTTCTTCCTCTCTAACCTATTGCTATTTACAGGGACTAACTCAAAGATGTTCCTGTCATTCGTCTTATCAGGGTTAACTGGGATCAGATCGTGAGTAAAGATTCCCTTTTAAAACTTGTTTTTTTCATTACAATGCTCTGTAATAATTTTTCTAGCCTCTGTTCACAGACTGCAACCTTCCCATCCCTTTGCTGCCTGACATTGAAGAAACTCAGATAAATCTCCTTGGTGTTTCTGTGCTTGCAAAGAAGCAGTCACACACGGCCAGTGAGTCCCAGCCATTTACACTCATGCCAGAGGTTACTGGCAGTCCAGGTTGCAACCATACCTAAACCCCATCCCTAAGGCTGTTTTCACTTCTTTCTTTGTCTACCCTGAATTTTGCAGCATGTAGCTGGTGAGTGTGATCCTTTTGTGCTCTCTCAGTGTACACCGTGAGTATACAGGAGGACTGGCTTAAAGCACGTCTGACTGACACTCTGGGTACTGCCTCTGGGTAGGTCATCTCTAGGGTGCTGAGCTGTTTGGGACTGAGGGATCCAGTGCCAGGCTCAACAAACCTTTATTCCTCTCTTTACTTGGACGAAATTTTTTTCTGAACAGGGACAAAGGCAGCTGCCCTTTAGGAAGGGCTGCCTTATTACCACCCTCCTTGTTCGGACACAGTTTGCCCCTGCAGTGATTGCAGCTGCAACCATGTCACACAAAGCTGATGTCGTGGGAGCTTGCTGCTCCCATAGGATGCTGCTCTCATTTTGGTGCGTTGCCAGCATTGGCTAGGAGGCTCCTAGCTTTACCCACGCTAAGTGACCAAGTGCTGTGGGTTGCTGGTTGAAAGTGACCATCACAAATTCATCCAGTTCTTAGTTGCAGAAGTAGTGGACAGATCCTGTGACCTCTCCATAAGGTGGACCCCCTAAAAGTCAAAATCTTAATGCTTCCCCTGCAGTGGAAGGAAAAGAGGATGCAATAAGGATATTCATGGTGTTTAAGGTTCTGGAGTGCAGGCCATCCTAAGCCCACATAACTAAGGCTTGTCTGTAGTGAACTCTTGGCTTGAGCTATGTTAAATAATTCTGCTGCTCTTGAGCCACCTAGTAAGGGTTTATCTCCAAGAGATCTCAGATCTACAGGATTTCTCACCCAAGCACAGAAAATGTTTGCTGAAGCACCTGAGTGGGGTCTTGCTGGTCTAGAGCCTTCCTACAGTGCATCAATAGATGGCAGCAGGCAGTTCCTCCAGGAGCAGTCTTCAAAGCAGCAGCAGCAGCAGTCAGTGATCATCTTCCCTTACAATGGTTTTGACATTTAAATCTGCCTGCAGACACTTTTTAGGATGCTGTCCCCATGAAAAGCAGAATGTGTTGTTTCTCAGGTAGGGCGTTAATCTAGTATGAAAGTTGTAAATAAGTATTAGCCTCTACAATATTGTAAGAAGAGTATATATTTGGAACCCAAGAGATTTTGTTCTGCATTCAGCCGCTTTCTTGGCAGTCTTGAGTGTTCACAAATCCAACTTCTTTCATTCCTTCTTGAGTCGGATAACTTTGCAAAACTCTGGAAAGGGGATATACTATTCTAAGAAGAGAAAAATCACAGGTAGATTTCATGTATTTAAGAAGACAGAGAAAAAAAACATGCCGTAAAGAAAGGCAGTGTGCTTCGTGGGCTTACACATTCCCTTTCATTCTGAACATTTCAATTGTGGGTTTTACAGAGAGGTTAGTTGTTAAACTGTGTCATTCTGTCTCAAGCAATGAATAATAGCTGCAGGTTGTGTTAAAAAAGAAGATCAAATTCCACATGGAGGAGTATAGACCTAGATCAAGTGTTTGGCCAAATCAGTCCCCTATTCATGGAAAAAAAAAAAAAATATGGGAGAACTTTTGGTATATCCGGCACTCATAGTGACATAGCACAGAGCTGATACTGCTCACTGGGAACTGCAGTAGCTGGAATTTTACTATGGGTCCAAGCCAGAGCTGGCAAAAAGCTCTTCTGTCTTCTGCTTGATGGAGCTCGTCTGCTGCAAGACATTACGCCCATAGTTTGGAGGTATAGCTTTGTTTAGTTCTTCTTAATGAATAGTTGCATTACACTTCAGAATGGTTGTGTTGAAAATTACCTGTAGTGATCAGAGTGACGGAAGAGAGTTTTAATGTTCCATCTAGTGGATAGAATTGACCCCCTCTTGTTTTTTCACCCTTATATGAGACTAAAAGACTATGTAAGCTATATCAAGCTGATGGTTAATGACCATGCTTTTGCCTTGCAAACAGTATTAGCAGACCCTTTATCAAGAGGACGTGATGTCTCTGTGAACTGGCTCTGTGGCTCCAGAGTCACAGGCACCACTTTATCATGGTCATTTACCATGAAAACAACAAATTTCAGTCTGCAGTGTAATAAAATGTTTTGCTTCCCAGATTTGTACAATCTCCAGAGAGGTAAAAAAGAAATTTATAGTCAAGTTTCTGATCTCAACCTTCAAAAAAAAAAAGATGTTTTTAATAGAAGCACATAGGTTTCTGATTCAGGAAACACTTCAGATGGAGGAATACATTTGAAATCTGTGGGAGCCCCCTGCATGGAGGATTCTATTCCTTTTGGGGGTGTGTAGGTTCTTAGCCCTCTCTTACATCTCTGCCTTCACACCAGAAGGCATTTTTATTTTGACATGCTAGCTATATTACATGGTTTGGGGGAAGGACTTCTTTATGTTTCAAGGCTACTGTGGGCCTAGAAGATTTCAGACTAGATCTCACTTTGAATATTTGTGCATGTAACTGTAAAATTTAGAGAGAGGAAAAGAGAGTGAACAGAGACAAAAGGCATTAGACTGATTTACAAAAACCTAGAAATCTGTGTGTTTATTTAAGAACTCCAGGAAGGCATTAAGGAAAGAATGCAACCTTTCTAATATCCTCTTAAAGACTATAATCTGAACAGCCATATTTTTGATTTGATATTACTTTTTAATTATTTTATAGATTGATAAAATCAGGATGAAATCCAGTGTATCTAAAGCTATTGAACATGAACAGGCTGCCTTGCCATCTCTTTCCTGTAGGATGTTTTCTGAAGCACTATAATTAAAGCAGAATTGCTCTATTTGCCTATAGTCCAAGTCTTGATATGTGAATACAGTCACTGTAAGCATTAACATATTATTCTAAATTTTTTTCTATTTGAAACAAGACCTAAATAGCAGAACAAACCCAGCTGCAGATACCAGCCTTCAATATCTTTTCATTTTACGTTTCACAAATACGGCAGAGCTGCTGTGTTTGTAGTTTTCCACACAGCTGAAAAAGTCAGCACTGAATTACTCACCAGTCTCTGGAAATCTTTCATATGTGCTGGCTTCTGTGAGCTGTAGAGAACCAGCATTCACACTCCAGGGGACTAAATCACTTCCTTCCTCTATCATGATATATATCAGGATGCATGTGTCTTCTTGGTGCCTGGGTGATAAGCTATCAGCTTTGCATCCTCTACTGATTGTTCTGGAATGCCTTCAGAAGTAAGTTGAGGAAGCTAAAAAGATGTGTAAACATGGATTGAGAAATGCCTGTGACAACATCACCAAAATCCTCTTGCACAAACAAGTGCTCTTCAGCTATATCACACTTGAAACCTGCTGGTTATTCTGCTTGTGGCAGCAAGTCAGGATCCCTTGGCCAGCTACTTGTATAGAAAGAAAATGAGATGCTTCACCAGGGCTTTTGGTTAAAGGAAAGTTGCACTGGAAAAGGTCTGAGGCCATTTCCAAATTGATGCTGTGGGTGACTTGATTTAATAGTTAATTGTCCCTGAAAGTGGCATTCCCATGGCTCTTCCTTCACTCACATCACTTCCTTGGGGCTGGCTCTCCCCTGTCTGCCCAGAGACTGACTGCTCAATCAAGTGCTATTGCCAAGCTCAAAGTGTAAGGAAGAAGGGGAAAGTGGGATCAAGCCTCTAAGCAACAAGTAGCTCTCATCTTTGCTTAGCTGTACTATTAAGAGCATTCTCAGAGCCTGTAAGAACACACTGACCCTTGCAAATCCAGCAGTTTTCATGGCAAGAGCTTCCGGGCATTGCTGAATACAGTGAGGATAGATTTTGCTCTGTGATTCCAGCCTTACATTGGTGACATTTCCATTATTCCATGTGTAGCTCATGGAATTTGGTCCTCTGTGGGGACATAGTAACTGAAGCTTGTATGTTCAGTAATGCTGGTTTTCACAAGAGGTTCCCACCTGTCCAGCTAGCAGTGCTGCTTTTCTTATTGTGCATGAGCAGGAAGCAAGAAGAACAGAGTGGATATTAGTGTAGTTTGTTCTGATCTTTCCTTGAGTCAGTGCTGGCCACTAAATAATTAGCTTAAATCTAACTGAAGTAAGGTGCATTTATTGTAATGCCAGCTCAAACTTTATGTCCCACTCACCAGAGGAATTAAATCCAGACTCAACAAAGGCCAGCAGCTCTCCACTCAGCAATGAAGGGCAGGGCTTAGCAGGAACACCCCAGTCTTTGAGGCAGTCCTGAAAGACGTGGTGGGCTCATGAGGCCATGGCTTTGCAGCCCTCAAGGGATGGATCTGAAGGACCGGTGGAGTGTTGGTTGGTGTGCTGTAGTGGACAGGGGTCAGCTCCAATTTCCTGGATGACACCTGGTGTTACATCCATGCTTTACAGTAATCTAGACTTGTAGGGTTTTAGTCTTGTTTTTTTACTTCTTTTTCCTTTGTCACCCCTTTCTTGGGTGTGCCGAGGTATTTGAATGCATAAGATAATGTCTCCCTTGGACAGCTGTGACAGTGCTGTGACTGACCTGGCTGAAAAATTAACTCCAGGAAGAGGTGTACAGCTAAGAATTGCTGTTATTGCAGTTTTAGAAGTTAGTCAGCTTTGCAGTCCCATTTTTTCCCCGTTATTTCCTCCTGGCTAGATATAACAGATCCCTTCTCAGCATGGTGACTTCTCAGCATTGTTCTGCTGGACGTCTGGCTCTCCCCATGCATGGTGTAAAGAACCATGTACCTCCATTGCAGCAGTGATTTTCATTGTGGGAACTGGGATCCTTAGAGTTTGACTCATCCTCAAGTTTCGTCTCTCTCAGTTGTCTTGGGAGCCATGACACAGTATCTTCCATAAATTTGCATCCATCACTGTCAGGTATCTCAGAATTGGGAGCCAGTAGACAGAATCCTGTGACACATCTGAGAAATATGTCAATGCAACCCACAAGGGCCCTAATTCTGACCTTGGATGTGGATGCTTCAGCAGTCAGGTGAAGTGGCAGCTAGAGGAGGAAGAAATCTGGTTGGAGGAACCTCCCCTGGGTCACAGGGAGAGGGAGCAGCCAAGAGGGAGCTCTGTCACAGTGCACACTGGCACTGCTGCCTGCAGAGGATGTCAAGCTCCTGATGCAACCTCCTGATATTGGTGTTGCAGGAATTCAAAGCATAGTTAGGTATTTCTATATCCCCTCAGGTGTATCCCCCAATGTGTGTTGGTTAGAGAACAGAAATATCCCACTCTGTGTGTGTGTGCTGTTTTTCTGTGTGGAAATGGATTCAGTCTCACTCAGAGATCTCAAAATAGCATATGGAAATGTGTTCTTGCTTTCATGTTCATTTTGTTCTGCCTTACACCTGTTAGACATCACATTTTCTACAAAAAGAAACAGCCATTACCTTTTTTCAGTAAACATCTTTTTTTTTTTTT
>VYXD01008480.1:274777-329128 GCA_013397195.1 Hylia prasina
TTCTTTTTTTTTTTTTTCTTTTTCCCAGAGCCAGCTGAACACCTTGTTCTCCTGATCAATTTAAAAAGGGCTGTTCACCTAAACCCACAGATAAGTGAATCATATTCAATGAGGTCACCTCTTCCCAACTAAGCAAATGAATTTTCTTCCAGGGTAATACAATCTTCTGTTACACAGAGATTAAATTACTGGGTTTTAAAAACCAGAAGTCTTAACCTTTTATATCAAAAGTTTCCAATTTTTTGTTCAACAGTCTGACTAGCAGAGTGGCTTACTAAAGCAAAACAAGAAATTATTCTTCTTGAAAATCTTCAGAAAACATTTCAAGTGTGTGGCCCTGATATTTCTGAGTCTGTAAGGTTTTCAGCCTGTCAGTGGCTGATTTTTCTTCCCTCGGGAAGAATTCTTGGGAGAATTTTTTCATTCAAGGACAGTTCTTGTAAACAATGATTTTCTTTTCAAAACATCTCTGGGTTCTCATAACAATCTGTCTCCCAGGTGTTGTTTCTGTTACTTAACCAATGGAGAGAGGTGTTGATTCTATGGAACCAACAATATGCCTTTTTAGTGCCACATGTTATAAAAAGGCTGGATGATAAAGCCTTCTGATCTTTCTTCTATCTTGGAGTCAAGCTTCTTTATTTTGTGTCCAACAGCAACAGAAGTGTACCAGCATTCACTTAAATAAAGATTGGTGCTAGAGTCTTTTCTTCTCTACTGTCCCCAGACCGATCTATACTGCCTTTACTGCTATAGCTACAAATGGCTTATGACTTCAAAAAGTCAATTAGGAGACTGGCTTTGAATCTCTCTTCTACCTAACTCCTGTCTGTGGCTGATGTGTTGCCAAGGGAGCTGCATTGTTTCCTAGTGCAGCAAATGAATAAAGTTAAATTTACATCCTGCTATGTGCTAGAGAAATAGAGATGTAGTTATGTATGCATTATCTTGAATATAAATCATATAGAGATCCCCACCTCCTCTGTCTGCTGCAAGGCATGCATGAAAATGTCCCCCTAGAATAGAAATAAAACCATAAAACACCATGTCTGTAGCTAGAGATGAGTCAGATGCAGATTTTAGAAGTGGATCCAGATTTCAAATGCCACCCTAATCTGTGCGTGCGATCAAAGGTTTTGATTCTGACCCAACTCTAAATCACCATAACAGCCTGGATAAGGTCCTGAATCCATAAATCTCTACCATTTTATGCATCCATTTAACCGTATGAAGTTCCACACTTTCTCAAACTGGAGCCATATGAAACTGGGAGATGCCTTGCTGGGCATTGCAAGATGCCAGGTAGATGCAAAGCTACCTTGTGGCATTGGGCACACGATTTACTCCTTTGTGGATTCATTGGGTAAGCTTTAATGATAATATTATGTGTTTGTTTTGGTGGTTTTTTTTCCTAAGAACCATTTAGACTTGAATTAAATCTCTTTATTAAAATAGTTAGTTTGGTTTTCCAACTTTCATTTGGGATAAAATGTTTTGGTCCAAATGCTTTTGGCCCCAATTTTAGGACTACAGGCAAAACAAGAAACAGCATTAAGCACACTTCTCATAAAAGATGTTTGTTTTCTCTTCTACTATATTTAAAATTGCCTTTTTGGTGGGTGCTGAAAGTGAATCAAAGTACCAGATAACCTTCAGGTCAGACACAGGTACCAGACTTGAGTTTAGTAAGTCACCCAACTCAGTGTGACCTATTATGTTCCATCTCCATATGTTACATCCTTGGGAAGCATCATGTATATATTTTGCTATTCAGAGCAAATTAATTAATTAATGAGCTATTAAAAGCATGAGTGCTTATATCTCCCTCGGCAAAAAAAGGACCTTATGTACCACTATGTAACATGACATTAAGCTTGACTGAAAATTATTCCTCTCAGTCATAATTAAACATGACTTAGCTCAAATTTAGTATGGCTCTTGAAATCAGCAAGTGATTTTTGTTATTAGGACAATGGAGGGGATGGGGCAGGGTGGCAGGTGATAAATTCTGCCCTTAGGAACTGTTCACTCCCCCCCCACCACACACACACATACACTGTTCCCTTTAGTGAGCGATTTACTAAAACTAGAAAGTGGGCAGAAACATTCTTTGTCTACACTGAGGTGAAAAGTCAGCATTAGTGTGTTCAAGGTTAACACACAAAGTGAAAGAAAGCATTACTTTCAGCATACAGTAACAACTCCAACTCTAAATGGGAATGTTATTTCAAAAGTACATGTTTTAAAGCACAACTGTTCAACTTCAACCTTTTAAAGCTGTTTCTTGTTTTCTGAGGAGAAAAAGAAGCTAAAGGGTTGGAGCAGAGGTCATTTAGAATGAGAATTAGAACACAAATTTGAAAGCCCAGAAAACTTTCAGATGCTTTAAAAAATCACATAAAGAGAATCCCCTAAAATGTTTCTGAGGCATTAATTTTAGTTTCTGGAGGCTTCCAGTTTGACGGAGACCCTACTATATTGCCTTAGTTCCATGCAGAGAAAATCCGAGCTCATGAGCACTGCCTGGAGATGCCATATGGGAAACTTTGTAAGCCTCTGGCAAATATCTGTATCAAATGTGCACTTGTGTATTACCTTCTGCATACAAAGCACAAAATGGCAACAAACAGAACCTCCCAGCAGCAGCGGGAGGCAACAAATTACCTTCTCCATTTACAGATGGCAGAATGGGACCCACCTGTGCTCCTTGTAGCCTCATCTCTGAGAATGTACTGAAAAATGTTGCTGCTCTAAGCCAGTGCTTTTTGTCTGTAGTTAACAAGCTCAGTGGGAAGGGTGATGAACCCAGCACCTGCCTGGGAAGAATGTGATCTAGATCAGGGTCTCAGGCCACCCTTCTGCTTAGGACAGCCACCCCACAACTGGTAAACATGTATTCTCTTCAAAGACACAGATGCAGGTATTGTATTTATTTGGTAACTGAAGGCTGTGTACATTTAAAAGCTTCTGTGAGAAGTACAAATATGAATCAGCTCAGGTTGTGTGATGACATTGCAGCATCCTTCAGTGCATAGGGGGTGCCCTCCTTTCAACACCCCTTACTGTCACATGAAATTTCCACATTAATAAGCTTTATCTTGGTGGACCACAGACCTGTCACGGCTCAGAGTGAGGAATCTGGTCTTCAAGGAGCAGTGAGCCGGACGATACCCTTTATGGCATTCACCCCGGGAAGGCACATGCTGCAAAGCAGAAATGTAAATCATTTCTTCCCCGGCAGACTGTGAAGCAGGGTGACTGTTATCAGGTCCATCCGTAATGAAAATGAAAAATGGGCGCATCATTCTTTCCCTTTTCACATATATCTTTCACACCCAGTAGTCTCCCCGAGCCTGAAATATTGAAGCACCTTTATGGAGCATTAAGCTATATTGTACACACCATTAATTCAGGTTCATAATGCCCTTAACAAACAAGCAATTACGACCATCTAAACTGAGCATCATAGTAGGTAAATATATAGAAGCAGCCTTCATTCAGCCCATAGAATTACTCTGTTCAAAACTACCGTATATTCTGATTTTTCAGGTGCCATGTAGAGTGCTATGGATTCCTCCCCATGCACAGCAATTTTTAAGTGCTAAATTTTTCCTATCCATTTTTACAGAGAGGCAGGTGCAATACTGCAACTATTCCTTGTACAGTCTGTCATCAATAACACCAGCCTCCCTCAGACGCCGCTAATAAATGCTGAATTTAGCAGCTGTGTGCCCAAGCAAGGAAATCTAACTGCAGGGTTGTTTATTGCCTGGAGCATCCACTGATAACAATAAAAGGGATACAGTCTTTATGAAGATCTTACATGCAAGCTAGATTATGCATCCATAGCTTAATTTAGGTCCCTTATGCTGAGGCATTATGATACGTTTGTTAATTACATGATCACATACGGTGTTTTTCACATTCAACTCCTGCTTTAGTTGTTGCATGGGATGCTCTGTGATGGGCAGCTGTTCAGCACTCCTCTTTTTCCAGCTCTTCCATGCAGGGGCCCTGTGTCACTCTGACTAAGCACCAAGCTGTGTGAAATGGAGGTAATCAGTTTTTCCTCATGTGTTCCTCTGAAGCATGGATTGCTGGGAAATTGGACCTCTTCAGAAATATCAACACAGTTATCTTTAGAGCTCCCCTGTGATCATACGGAAAAGGGATTATTCCATTTCAGAGACATGGCTGAAGCTCATGCAATTCTTGTATCTACTGCAACAGTTGCCTGAATTTGACCCCCAGCATTGCCTGAAGTTGTTCAGTATCACTTCAGCAATCCCAGGCTGAGAGGTAAAAAATGGACATTTGCTTTACAAGGGGAGTGTGTGAAGCCTCCTTCAGAAAAGCTTTGAAATGCAGCAAGCTCTTAACACCCATCCCTGGATGGGCTCCAGGCTGTAACTCACAGCTTCCACTGACTCAACACAGATCCTCTTCCCAGAAGAAAGCCGAAGCACGGATGGAGGGATTTGAGTGGTTTTGTGAAACATCCCCTCAGAAAGGGAAATGGATAGCACATGGACCATCAGCCAGAAGCAAAGACCTTCCCCCTAGGAGGGGAAAATAAGTCCAGATCATTAGCCTAGTAAAAGAGGGAGAATAACAATAAGAGAGTTACGTGACTTCAGCTCTGACTGCTTTGCCTAGAGTACATCTGAAGACCAAAGCTGCCTAAGCAAACACAAGTGCATGCACAAGGCAAGCTCGTGTCTCAGCTGTGAGCAAGGAGAGTGGTTCTGCTGAGGCCTTTTCAATCAGTCCAGTGTTACTGATGTTAATTAAATCCTTTGGCATGTACACCTGCCTGCAGGCCAGAGCTGGCCCAGACTTTATAGCTGTAATGTTACATTAATGACTTCAGATGGCAGGTCATGCCATTGGTTTCAGCAAGGCTGTGTTGGTTGCAGCCATAGGTTGAAGTGATCCTTCCTCTTTCTGTAACCGTAGAGGAGGGATGCAGGAACATTCCACATGGGACCATCAATAGACTGAGACAAATTAGGGCTGGCAAAAGGTATGGCTGCTGACATAATAGTATTTGTGGTAGGAAATCTATCAGTTTCAAGCAATCTTGACTTTCAAAGTGTATTTGTCATTGGATTTTCCATGCTTTCCACCCCCACTGAGAAATTTTGTGTGTACCAGGGCGACATATACGAATACTATGTGAGATGAAATGCTCTCAGATGTACAGTGCGATTCCTGGAGCTGTCCTGTGCAGGGCCAGGAGTCAGATTTTGATGATCATGTGGATCCCTTTCAACCTGGGACATTTTATGATTTACTGTAGACATTTTAAACTGAGTGAAAGAGTCTGAGCACAAAGGAAATGTCTTTTTGCATAATGATCTGTGAAATCCAGTGCCCTAGGAAGTCATGGAGAATGTGAACATTCAGGTTACAGAGAGCAGGTATTTATACCAAGAAGCAGAATGAATAAATTTAAAACAGTAAGCTCCTTAAAAGATTGGTGTGGGTGAAGGGAAGCCTGAAACCTCATACTTCCAGGTTAAGGCACAAGGGGTCTGGAAAAAGATGAACTATAACTTTGTTTTGCAGAATTTTATGTATTTTTGAAGTGTCTTCTGTCTCAAATTTGGCAGCTTGGTCCACTGTAGAAAAATCTGTATTTCAGCCTGAATAGAATACATTTCCCTTTGTGTTAGACTTGTGTAAAAGAGACTTCTAGACTTGTATTCTTCATTCTCAATAAATGGAGCCATTTATAATATTAGTGCTAACTGGCAGCATAAGAACTGACTCCACAAAGCATAGTAGTAATTGTGGCTTCCTCCAAAATGGTAGCATCTTCTGCAAATCATCTTTTATATGGTAGCCTGCAGATCTTGGTCAAGGACTGGAAAATGGGGGTTTGATGCCTGCCTCAGTGTAAGGAAGTTTTAAACCCATTGCTCCTGATTTTTAAGAGACAGTGCTACTCATTATGACATAGACAAAATGAAAGAGGAAAAAAGGTTGGAGATAGGGAAAGACAGGTTTATAGGTTCCTTTACCTCTTCCAGTTGAAATTGTACAATTGCAAAAGGAAAAATTAATGTCCTAAGAACAAGACTGCAAGCAACAGCCACTCTCTTATCCCAGCAAAGTGGGGACTCTGGGCTATGAGTTGCACCCAGGAGCAGTTCCATTGGACTTTTCCATTAATCATTGGATAAAATTGTTGGGAGGGAGAGCTTAATACTTAAAAGAACAAGACCAAACTTAAAAGAACAAGACTTATAGCCAATTCTGGAAAAGCACTCCCAAATCAAAGACCAGATGGTTGAGGCTGGTTATACCTGCTGAAATTACTCCTCAATTCGTTTTCACAAAGGCCATTGAGTTGCCTTCTGTGATGAAGCCCCTTGAAGGCTCACAGAGAGATGTTCAATTCCTATAAATATTTGCATAGCCTGGTATGAAGGTGTTTTAAATAAAAATTGATAATTTGCTTATTTGACAGACCTGACATCTTGTCAACCACATTAAGTTGTGTGTTAGAAGGGATTTGCTCATGACTGAGAGTTCTGTTGATCAAAACTCACCAGAGTGATTAAAGTAGCACCTCCAATTTCACTTACCTTGACCACAAACATCCAGTACTTTCTATGCAAGGCTTCTTTGAAGGCATCACACATCAGCACAGAGGGGACTCTTCTCAGGTTCTACGTGCACTAGGACCAAATGCTGGGCACATACAAGGATGCAAAGCACATGGGTCTCAGCTTAGAGGGCCATGTGCCAGCAGGTTTTGTCTCCAGTCCACTAGGATAGCATCCTCAGCAGTGCCATTCTAGTACAGAGCACTTTTTATCCCTGACCTGGCATAAAAAGGAGACACTTCCCTTCAATTCACAGGAAAAAGTGTCTGTTGCCCTCTCCCAGCTGCACAGGGTTGGCCTCAAATCTCTCTAAAGAAACAGCCTCCTCCTGCAAGCAACCTCTCTGTGCTGTGGAGAAGTAGGCACACACCCATTCCCACAGGGCTGGGATGAAACCATCTTTCCTGACTTTGGGCACTGGAAGCATATTTAAATGTGCCAGCTCTGACAAAGGTTAGTGGGCTGAGTCAGAGCACCTGCACTTAATTTTCCCCCAGAGCACATGGGGCCAAGTCCTATTTCTGCATCCTTAAAGATGTTGCACTCCCTGCCATGTACGTGCTGGCCTGTTGGGTTTGGGATACTTTACCTTGTATGAGGCTTGTGCCAACTGAGCAAATCCTGTTGTAAATGCTCCATCACCACCCCACTACAGAAGGAAAAGGCTGTTTCTGGCATCTTCAAGGATCTACCTCCTGCTGGAAACTCCCTCAAGTGCCGTAATTCAGGCAACCATGTGCAGAAAAATTAAGGATCCAGGACATTTTGCCTCTTAAACAATCTGGCAGCATTTTAAGACCTGCCACCTATCTTTAATGCACTATGGCAGCCCAGCCTGGAAGTGCCATGAGCCTCCACTGGCTGCATAGGAAACAGACTGCTGAAGGTCTGTAGTGAGTAAAATCCTAAAAGCTGTTAAGTTTGCATCGCTCTGAGGCTCTTTTCAGCCTAATTCACAAAGGCTTTTACACAACCACTATTACAGCCTAAGCTCCATTCTCCTTTAAGTCCTCGCAATTTCACTGGAGGTCATGGGGTTGTATACTCTATCACACTGAGTTATTAAGTGGGAAACACACATACACTACAAAAAAATCGAATGAGTCATATAAAGGCAGGACTATTCCTTACAGTCTCCAGAACTGTGCTGTTAAACCCTGAAATGGAGGGTTTAACAAAGGCAGGAGACCATTCTCTCACTCTCTCCAACCACTTGCAATTTGTGGTCAGATTTTAGCAGTACAAGTGCCTCAGGATTTGGCTATCACTGAACTTTTTAAATGTTACACTCACTCAAAATCTAACAGAGGCAGATTTTTGTCAGGAAGCAGATGAATGAGGCACTAGTGTCATGGCAGTAGACAGATTGTTTAGAATTCAGAAGATTTACTGTGAATCTGAATTTAAAAAGCATCATTTAATAATTGGCACATTATTAAAGCAGTGTAAATTTCCAATTTTTTTATTACACATGTGTGGGTTCAATATAATTACACTTCTGTACAGTGTGTACACATTTTTGTCTGCATAAATGTGTGATCTCATGTGGGACTATTTTGTACAATTCATTTAAAAGCACAATTAACACTCTCTTACCCTTACTTGTATCCTAAGTAGCAATATCTAGTCCAAAAACACAGTGGTAAGGCAAAATGTTCCGAGAGCAAGCCAATTTCTTTTGGAAAACAGGAAAACTGTGTAGCTGTTTTATGCACATAAATACTGTTTAAGTGTATAATTACATGTAGGAAATTATTTCAAACACAGAAACACAAGAAACATCAAATCAAGCATGATTCAGTAAAGGCAGTCCTTCACTGTGCATTTCCAGGAGGGGAAGCTGCCAGTCTTAATCTGACATAGTGGTAGTTTCCAGAAATGAAAGGAAAAGCTGAAAGCAGGATTCGTTTCATATAACTTTTTTATCTAAAAATAAGGCCTCTTGCACAAGG
The DNA here is from genome assembly GCA_013397195.1 of Hylia prasina. Classification (NCBI taxonomy): domain Eukaryota; kingdom Metazoa; phylum Chordata; class Aves; order Passeriformes; family Sylviidae; genus Hylia; species Hylia prasina. Next base: position 283,341 of record VYXD01008480.1, read on the forward strand.
TGCTCACCTAGACTCCCTCAATGATCTGAGAAAAGAGAGGAGACACCAGGAAGGAGGCTCCAGCAGGTACCTTGTCATGGTGTATAACAGGGTTGTCAGGAGAGGGTTTTCTCCCAAATTCAAATCACTAGCTAGAGAAACAGACAATTAAAACATCTTTTCTTTTCTTTTCTTTTCTTTTCTTTTCTTTTCTTTTCTTTTCTTTTCTTTTCTTTTCTTTTCTTTTCTTTTCTTTTCTTTTCTTTTCTTTTCTTTTCTTTTCTTTTCTTTTCTTTTCTTTTCTTTTCTTTTCTTTTCTTTTCTTTATGGCCCAAATTATGTTATTAAATCACACCCTGTAGTACTTGCCAGAAGCCTCAGAGGAGGAGGGGAGGGGTGCCATGGAGGGGTTCCCAGGTACAGCAACTTGGCTCTTGCTAGAGGTGAAACGTCGCCACCCTTTCTCTGATCCACTGGAAATCCTTCTGAACTCCATATTTCAGGGATTCTGTAGGACAGTACCCTTTTGGAGGATTTTCATGGCTCATGTTTGAACACCTGCTCTCTGTGGCAGTCCCATGTTCCTGGGGAGCTGCAGCCAGTTGTTTGCCACAAGTCAGACAGGGAAAGGCTGAACAAAGTGCCTTGCACCTAACTGGTACCCTCTACCTGAGCTTGTTTCTTGCTCTGCACATCAGCCTTATACAGCTCTAGATTTCTTCAACCCTAAATTATTTACTTGCCCCTTCTGATTCAACAGTATTTTTGATCTTTTTTTCTGTTTTCAATTTTTGCCCCCCCTTCATTCATGAACATACACTACATGTAGTTTTTTTAATCTGTTTTCCTTGGGGATAAATTAACCATCACCTGTGCCTTATTTGGGAGCTTGTTTGTATTAAATGCTGACAATAGATAAGATGGTAGTAGAACTATTTGACCTCCAAACATGTGCTTCTGATTAGATTACTATTATGAGCTACCCTAGGTTTAATTTAATTAGTAATTTAAACATTATGATGACATTCATTAAGTCCATTGGTTTAAACAGAAGCCAAATGAACATGCCAATGGAAATTATGTCCTTTCAAAAGCTGTTCCCAGACCCCTCCTTCCTGGCTATGCTGAGGCTGCTTGTTTAAACACCCCAGACAACACAGCATTGCTGTCTTGGGTTATGGAACCAAAAAGGTATATTCTATTTTCATCTGCTGAAAGCAGTTGGGGAAATGTTTTTTCTTTATCTCTTGTTACTCTGGGGGGAGAGGGGCAGATGCTTTCTGATAATGGTTCAGATGTTAAAACCGGGTGGGGTACTGTTTCTTATCTCTTTCACCACCCATCCTCCCTCCAGGGGAATATTTTCTGCTAATGGGCCATTAAGGCTCACCAATGACATGACACATTTACATCATCCCATTGTGAGATGCTCCACCCACTGGTGAGGGGTCCAGGGCCCTACCTAGATAAAAACCTGAAACTCAGAACACCAGGATCTTTCCACTGGATCCCAGAGGAAGATTGGACTCACCTCATCATCACTGGACCCTTTTCTTCCATGGGATCATCTCTACTGCAACAGAACCCAACAGGATCATCTCTACTCCAACATTTGTTTTCTCCAAGAGGACTGTTTCCAAACACCCTGATCAACAGGGTGTCAGGTCGTATCCCTGACTCTGTCAGGGGTTTCTAGGCTTTTTATTTGTTTGTTGTTTACTCGTCTTTTTTTTACTATTACATTTGTATTTTTATTATTCATAGTAAAAGAACTGTTATTCCTATTCCCAAATCTTTGCCTGAAAGCTCTTCATTGCAAAATTATAATAATTCGGAGGGAAGGGGGGTTTACATTCTCCATTCTAAGGAAACTCCAGCTTTCCCTAGCGGATACCTGTCTTCTAAACCAAGACAATTGCAAACGCCATAGTACCTAGAAGAGCCTTGTATGAACACTTCCCCAGGTACCAGGCTGCTCTGGGCCAAGACTCTATGCATAAAAGAGCACAAACACCAGGATTTGTGCTAACACCCATGCACACTCATAAAATAGCCTAATCCCAGCAAACAGCCACATTATTTTATAGTAACAGAGCCATGCCCTGCCTTACATGGTGTTTTTTGCAGTGCTCATACTTGTGGGTTACGTCTGTGATGTCCTTTTGAGAGAACTAGGGGATGTCTGGCTGAGGATTCATCTTCCTCCCATGGCGTGTTATTTCACTGTGCTTTCTTGAGATATATTTTGAAGAGCTTTTTCCTCCCAAATTACTCTATACATCACTGTTGCTTTAGATAGTACAGGAAAAGGAGAGCTAAAACAGGAATATAATATTTTCCTCATTCAATGGAAAACATAAATTCTTGTTTTAAAATCAAAGCATAAATCTGCAATTTTATTGGAACATGGCCTCTGTAAAAGGTTTTATGGTTATTTAAGAGGAATATGAGCTGTAAAAAAATGTAAGTTTATTACACACTTGCATTAAAATTTTCCAGTTTCCCTGGTAAAAAATTATAGCTTGTGAAAAACACATTAATACGCTACCTTTCAGATTTTCACACAAGGGAATAAATATTAACACAGTGAATTATGCAAATAAAGACAATTCAGGATAGACAGACAAAGACACTTGATATCTAGAATTTTCCTCTTCTGTACTTTGAATAATCTCTTGTAAATGTGAGACTAGAGATCTCCATGACCTCACCCCACGTCAGCCCACCTGTGCTGCTGCCTGAGCATGAACTGGGTCTTTAGACACTGGGGCATTTCTAGAGTGGATTGTCTCAAAGCCACAAAAGGCAGCAATGAGAGCTCAGCTGTTTCTGAGCCAGATCTTCATGTTACTGTGCAGACTTGACATAACAAATGTTTTAACACTGATGTTGTGCCTTTATTTGTCTTTGCATCAGACAATTTTCAGGCTTGGTGTCCTCTAAAAGGTCACTTGCTATTCCTACATGCTCACTTTTGTATCCATCTATGTGGTTCTGCATTTTTAACTGACTAACTGGCACAGAAATATCTCTTGTTTGCTACTTCATGATGTATGTCTCAATCATGGGTCTGCATTGTTCTACACATATTACTGACTTCTATGTTTTTGTTACTTTAAAGCCACATTTAAAGCATCTTCATGGCAATATATAGGAAGAGTACTAAAATATTTATTAAAAACAATATCAGGTGCTTGGTTAATTAGCATATCATTTCCCATCTGAGCAATATCTGAAATGGATTTGCCCTGTCTAAAGAAGAGGAGACATCCTCCATCACGGGAGCTCCTGCTTGCATCCATGGAAATTGTTGGTGCAAAAACATGTTCTTACATTGTAAATACAACCAACCAGCCAAGTGCCTTACAGTTTTCCACAATGAGTGGATGAATGCACATGGCAAATAAGTCCTATCAGTGGTTAGGGAGAAATATGTGAACCTCTGGAGAACTGGTGAAAAAATAGACTGAAAAATTGGCAGTGTTGTAGTCTTGTCTGATTTGAATACTTAAATACTTGTGTCCTCTGCACTTTCTCAGTGAGAATACATAATGTAATCAGGAATAAAATGCAAATTTTTAGCTAAGGAATGTTACTCTTTAACAAAAGGAGACAGAAGTGACTAGTAAGATGTTGTGCTGGGACTAAAAGAAACACCTTTGGTTTATAAAACTAATTACAGTGTGATCCATTTTTCTGTTATTTTGGGCTTTTGTTTTGTTACTTTAATCTATTCAATATTACTGAAACCAGGTCATATTCAATGTCATTGCAATCTTTCCAACTGTTCTGGGGAAAAACACTGCCATTTGTACATACAGCTGACGGGGCAAATATTGAGGATGGATCAAAAGGAAATGATGGTAAATATCACGTATAGAAGCAGAAAACTTGTTCTGTGTATACTCATAAATGTTTTAAAGCTTAAATTTAGAAGCATTTATTCTAAAGAGATATGTTAATGTGCGCTCTGTTCAATCTTTAAGATACCACTGTTAAAATAGTTTATACACGTGAACTAAGTTGTCCTTGATTTCTCATGTTAACCAAGATAGAGATACCCAGGGTTTTGCTCTTAAAAGCTAATTGATGTAAGTGGATGCCCTTTTCTTTAAACTGACTTCAGCCATTTTGTCTGAAGGTTGTAATAATGAAGGGATCCTTTTCAACTCACTCTGGGACTGTAATATGCTTCTTGAAATTAGTATAAGACTCACAGAATACTGTAGCTGAGAGATCTAAAATGAAGCTCATGATGTTTGCTAAGCTTTATGCGCACTATTTCCTGATTTAAAAGGGATATTCCTTGTAAAGCACTGGGAAGACACTGTCCTCTTTAGCATGCCATTTTTTAGTTTGTTCTTACTGTAGCCACCACTTTCTGATCCAGCATTCCTTTTACATGAGACATTTCTATTGAAGTTAATGAAAAATGAGGGTGTTCAAGAAAGGCTGTTCTATTTTCATGTTTTAACATAAAGATGCAAATTAGGACCAGTATTAAAACCCTAACAAAATGGATGGAGTTGTAAAGCAGAGTTTGTATTGGATGTAAGTAATTTGTTCTGACATTCTGTATAAACATTACAAATAAATCAGGAGCTTTACTATAAATAATGCTTACTGCTGAATAATCTGGATAAAAGATAGTTGCTGTTATGGAACAGCTTTTTAGTTAGTGCTTTCAGTGTCACTTTTGAACTGGATTTAGGAATTTACTAGAGTGTCCTTTCATGATGTTTGTGTAGAGATTTCTGTGGACAAATTGGGAGGATGAAAGCATTAAAATTGTGCCCAACTCCTCAAATAGGAAAATCAAAATTTAGGTTTTGAGTATTCAAGGATAACCTCCTCCAAGCTCAGGAGCAATGCATCCTAGCAAAGAGGAAATCAGGCAAAAATGTCAGGAGGCCTGCATGAGTGGGCAATGAGATCCTCAGCATACTCAAGCACAAAAAGGAAGACTATGGAGGTGGAAGCAAGGACAACGAAGGTGAGCATAATACACATTGTCTATGTGGACAATGATTGGTTTTGGAAAGCTAAAAGCTTGTGTAGAATCAAATATGGCTAGGGACATCAAGGTCAACAAGAAAAGCTTCTATAGGTACATTAGTATTAAAGAATGACCAGGGAAAATATGGTGTGTCTCTGGAAGGAAATGGGAGACTTGGTAACCAAGGCTATGGAGAAGGCTGAGGTACTCAATCATGTTTGCCTCTGATTTCACTGGTAAGTGTTCCAGACACACTGCCAAGTCATAGAAGGAAAAGGCACTGGGAGAATGAGGAACCACCCACTGCAGAGGAAAATCAGGTCTGAGACCATCTAAGGAACCTGAAGGTGCACATCTCCATGCGACCTGATGAGATACTTTTGTGTGTCCTAAGGGAACTGGCAGATGAGTTGGTTAAGCCACTAATCATCATATTTGAGAACTTTTGGTAGTCTGGTGAAGTTCCCACTGACAGGAAAAGGGGAAATACAATCCCCATTTTTACAAAGAGAAAAAAGGAAGACCTGAGGAACTACATAACAGTTAGTCTCACCTCTATGCCCAGCAAGATCATAGTGCAGATCCTCCTGAAAACTCTGCTAAGACAAATGGAAAATACAGAAGTGATTGGTGACAACCAACATGGCTTCACTAACGACTTATTGTGCTAACATGATTGGCAGAGGCTTGAGACTAGGTGATCTTTAAGGGCTTTTCCAAGTCAAACCTTTCTACAACTCTGTGATTTTAACTGTGAGACTAGTCCCATGTCACAGACAGTAGAAATCTTCTTCCTGTAGGGAATGCCTCTGCTCACACTAGGTGGATGCATCTTGGCTGGCCAGCTGAGATAAATCCTAGTCTCCAGTGGCATTGCTGATGAGACCTACATGAGCTCGCGTGGGAATTATGACCATTCCCTGAATTACAAACCTGAAATGCAGTGTTGTAACTGGAACTGAATTCCCCTTCCAAGAATTTTTCCACCATGCATGTGATCTTATAAAAGGGTAAGTTGGGCTATTTCCAATTGGAAGCCATGGAATGAAATTAGTACTTTCTACTGTCAAAAAACAGTGCCTGCTGTTCTTTCCACATCTGTGGGGTTGAGTCTCTGCCTAGGCCTCTGCCGGCTGCTGCTGCTCAGTCAAGATCATTTCTTTCATGTGCCTCCTTTCTTGGGCTCCCAACTGGTACAAGAGGCTGAAAGAAAGTCCCTTTCCATACCATGTCATGTGCTCAGTTACTGAGTGCTTTAGAGGTTTCCAAATCCTTGTTGAAACACTGCACCCAAAGGAAATAGAAGGTCTTGTATTTTACTTCAAAACAACCCCTGGAGCCAAGCCAGAGGTAAATGGAAAAAATATATGATTTTAAAAAAGGGAAGGAACTATTTACAAATCTAATCTGCAGAGGACTTTGAGTCTGAGCTGTTATTGCATGAATTATCTAGGAAAGAAAACATGCAAGTCTCAAAGGAGGTAACTAATGTCAGCATGAGTCTGTAGTTTAGGGCCTACAGAAATTATTCTCCATGATACTTCTACCTGAAATATACTGATTTTTATATAAACTGCATTTATGACAAGCAAGATAAGATGTTAAGAATAGGAAAAGTGAAAGGGAATAAATTGTGATAGTGATATAGATGGGGAAGAGGCGAAGCTGACTCAAATACTGATTTTCTAAAATAGTTTTTACTTAATTACAGAAGAACTTAGAGTTTTGAGTCACTAAAAATGATGTTCTCATAATGTAAGGGCAAGCAATCCTGCCAAGGATGGACATGGTATCAGAGCAGTCCTTAGCCTTTCAGTTGTCTCAGCCAGCACCGGGGAGATGCCAATGCAACAGTCAAATAAAAAGTGTTGGAGGCTTACCATAGAAAACATCACATTTCCTCTGTAATTTTCTTCCATGCCACTTGCAAAAATCCCCAAACAGACTCTTGTATTTCTGCAGCCTTTTTTTTTTTTACACCAAAGGGGAGTTTTATCTGACTAAAGATCTTTTCTGCCTAGGGTGAATCCTGACCACACTGAGACCAACGGTGCATGTGTTCGTAGTAGTCTGTCCTGACCATGTAATGTGTCTGCTGGACCACAGAAAATGAGCTAACTGCTTCAGTGGATCATGGAGCAAAAGGATTCTTCCTTTCAAATGGGTGTTTGGGAATCAGGATTATTTCCTGGAAAAAATCAGTTCTACTTTAGCCACTACCTTACAGCTAAAATCTATTAGAGATACATAAATATAGCTAAAACATTAATGGCAAAGTAACTATATTTTATTTTGTAATCAGACATGAATTACATATTAATCACACAGCAATAACAGTAAAATGATTATAGTTGCGTGTTACCTACAACTGCTGATATACTCTGGTTATCACATGATACTGTTATTAAAGCATAAACTCAACTGAGTGTATCTGGGGTCTAAAAGTACACTAGGTGATCAGAAAATTACTCAGTCACAACCTGTGACTTTAAACACAATCCCCAACTTGTAGAACTGGTGTGCTCAGGGATGTACAGGCAAAGTCTAGTTATAATATAGTTGCTCTACAATTTAGGAGTAACTTGAAACCACTGTATGTTGTAGTCTTAAAATAAGGTTTGACAATGTTAAAAAATGATAATGTTAGAAGATGCAGGAATTTTTATAGTTATAGCTAATTCAAGGCTAGAGTACAAAATGCTAGTACAAGTAGTCATTTCCAGATTTCTAGAAAAGATTCCTAAATTCAGTATAAGTTCTTTGAGCAATCAATATGGGTTTTTCCCAGGGAGTTCCAAGGCCTGGAAATAATAATAATAATAATAATAATAATAATAATAATAATAATAATAATAATAATAAAAAGGCGTAGAAGGGCCTTATGTGATCTACTGAGTCTCTCAACTCATTGGGCAATGATTTTGCCTTCCAGCCTTAACTTTTGTTTGAACCATAGCACATGGTTTTACGATACATTCTTCCATGTTTTAAAAGCTGCAAGTGAAGGATCAATTATTATTTATCCTCTTTGTTGGAAAGGAAGAGTTTCTAGGCTGAGTTTATCTGGCTCTGGTTTCCAATCACTGAATGGTGTTTCTTTTTCTACCAGATAAAGCATTTAAATTCTGTTACACTGTAATAAAATAACCTCTTATCCTTTTCTTGGGTAAGCAAAATAGACTAGAACTTTAGACCTTTTCACAGAAGAGGCATCTCAAATTAGAGCATTCTTCCCCAGGTTCTATATTTCCCCAACATACCAGTATAACCCTCCTGATCTCCACACCTGCAGCATCCCTGGGCCTGGGGACAGGAATAACCAGTGCCTTGCCCTCAGTTATCCTGCTCACTGTTTCAGGTGCTGAGCCTGGCTGGCCCCTGCCACTGGGACACAGTACCAGGAGGAAAAAAAGCAGAAGTTAGACTGGCCATCTGAGACACAGAAATAGCAGCTCCATTGGTGCTCATGGTCAGTTTTGTGTTTTAAGGTAACAAGCATTATGTAGAACAAAACAATGGCATTTCCTTACTCCTTGGCATTTTTCTGTGATGGAAATTATTTGCTATTTCAGCTGTTATGTTATTTTTCTTATATTTTACAGCTACTAAATCCTTCTAAAAACCACTGTTTCCTCTGATATTCTCTCCCCCCCGCCCCTTATCAATGGGATTTGTTTTACCCTGAAAAATGACCTTACATTTGGTTGTGTTGAAACATGTATTCGAATGAAACCCCCTTTCCAAGTGACCCTGATCTATGCCCATCATCTCTTCTCATTATTTTCTTTTTATTTGCTACAAATTCTATCAGCAATGATTTAATATTTTCTTCAAGATCATTGAATGGGATGAAAGCAGCTCCCTGGAGGCTTCTGCTCAAAAAACCCCTAGCCATTGCAAATGCCTTACTGAGATCTACCAACTGAGCAATCCTTGATCTTTTTAAAATGAGTCTGTATTGATTTTCTTGTACAGCTAATTTTTCTGAGAATGTTATGAAGAACTTGCTCTAACGACTTATAAAAGTTGGGTAACTGAATCAAATTTGTAATGTCACAAAACTTCTGAGGTAAATTATAAAAATTGAAAAAAAACCCCTCAACAATATTGATTGAATTACTTGGGGTTTTTTGACTCCTTGCTGATTGTTTTCCCTGCCAGCCTTTCCTGGGTTTTATTAGAGACCAAAGTCAATCTAAGCTTGTTTGTAACCTTGCAGGTAGGATTTTTTTTTTTTCCGTTCTAGGATTTATTAGCATTAATAATAATTCAGAGGGCTTCTTGACCACAATTGTTATTTCTTATAGAAGCAACTCACCTGGTCTTGCAAAGTCTGAATTGTCTAAACAGGATGTGTGGGGAGGTGTTCTCTCTGCTGTGCCAATCCCCAGTGGCTGACTCTGGCTGTTGGTACCTCAGCTTCTCAGCACCTGGGGGAACCACTGCTTGAGTACTTCTGCCTTATGTACTTTGTGATCAATAATTCTGCCAATCTTGTCTAATAGCAGGTCCAAGCTGTTAATGGGATTTGATTTCATTTGCTCCTGATGTATATTAATAACTCCTGGTTAGCCTTACCATGGATGACCAGTGTTGTCTCTTCTATTCTTAGTAATTACTTGTATTTCCACATTTCTTTACTTCCGCCCATTACTACCAGAATCATTCTGGGTTTAGTGGTATTTCTACCCCCCTTTCATCATTCAGTAAAGGGAGGCATTACTCCTCTGAGGATCTGGGACAGATATGGATGATTAGAAGTTGCTGCTCTACTTTCTGCAGAATTTGCTTTCTCTCAACCTGAAATAGAGAGAATATCCACCAGAGTACAGAAGTGGCCTCTCTAAGATGGTGTCTTTTGGGTTCATTGGCTGTGGTCAGCTCTGTCCCTGTGGTTTCAGGGTTGAGTTTCCTCAAGGCTTTGCAGCAGAGCAGGCTTTGCAGACTGAATATGGTGTGGAGCTGCTGCTGCTGCTGCTGGAGAGGTGAAAGAAGAATAAGATCTGAAATGATTTCCTTGAGAACCTGTCTTGTTCCTCCAGCCCCATATGAAAGGGGAGAAGAGACTTCCAGGTGATACCAACTTAACAGCTGCTCTTCTGATGGGCTCCTCACCCCCTTATCCCAAAAAGCAGACAGAGCCTGTGTGTTTGGAGACCCTTCCCCTTGGAAACAACACCACAATGGCTTGGGCAGCCCACTGTCCTGACCTAGCAGGGCTACAGCAGGCATCACCCTGCAGTCTCACGGGGATGGCTGGCTACCATGGGCTATGGCAGCGTGGTCATATTGGTTTGGATCTTTGGTGTGAAAATGCATCCAAGAAGGGCAAATGCCAACAGCCAAAGCCAAACTTACTTTAGTGCTACCACACATACATTCATTGCTCATCAGTATCCTGAAGGTGATGTCAACAGACTCTCTCCTACTTGATTTTGCCTGCTTTTTTTTCAGGTTTAGGAAGTGGTGTTCTCCAAGAAGCAAGTGCATGTACTGCTGGTGAACACTGTAACTGTTAGCCTATAGCAAGTAAATTATCATAACCACTTGCATCTACACTGACTGACATGTCTTTGTTCACATGTAATGTGGTTTTATCCCCAAGTCTTGTACTTTTTGATAGAAAAGTGACATTACTGATTTCACTGTCTAGAAAGAATTTGCCTCACAGGTAAAGGGGAACAGATTTTGGTGGTGTGCAAGCACTAGTTGTTGCTGATAGTTTGTGATATATTGTAATGTATGATGTTTGTATAGGAAAAGCCAGAAAATGACATATTTGAAAGGATACTTGCATAATCATTGATGGCTGATAGACTGGCAGAGGGTATCTCAAAATACTGTTTCTATTAAGTAGTGTGAAATTTAATACATTGGACTTTACATGCCAGAGTCTAGTTGATCTTTTAATACATTCCTTGGGAAATATAAATGTTTAGAAATATTAACAGTTTAAAAAAAAAAGAAAAAAAAAAAGCCTTGAAAAGACACTCTAGTTTAGTCTTAGTGATACAGGCCTTAGCACAGTCTATTTTTTTCAGTTTCTTAGCTGGACCCTGATGGATGGCAAACTTACCCTGGGAACCAGGGGACACAGAGCCCCATCATATGTACAGTTGGGTGCAGTGAATGATAAATGCCACATAGGAAAGGGCAGGCTGTGCCACAGGCTATTCTCCCACCATTTCTGCTATTATGGAAAAGGGATCAATTAGGCATGGGGCAGGACAGCTCATATGCATGATAGAACATTGAAAGAAGTTTTTTTCTTGAGTTCATTTGTAGTTACCATGGGGATCAACTTAGGATTGATGCTTGTAACTGGAAATATTATCCAGGAAGTATTAACTAAACTGAATTTAGTTCTGAGTTGACAGAAGCCATGAGCACAAGGTAGCACACACAGGCTAGGGATGGCAGAAGCTTTCACAATTACAAGACTTTAAACCAATATAGAGTGCTTCAGTTCTGCTTTCTCCTCAGGTGCATCAGAAGCCACTAAGTTACCAAAATTACATGAATTGAGGCAATTCAAAGAAATTTGCTTTAAAATGCCATAACTTAAAGATGACAGTTTTATTGCCAATGAGAATCATATGAGAGACCAACATACACATTTATGCAAAAATCAGCCAGTTGCATTTACAATGAAGCAGAATAAACTGAATCCAGACCAAAAGGGATTTGTTAGCAGTTTTAGATTTTGTTTAAATTTCCCCATAGGACATCTGAACCATATGTGGAAATAAAATCAATGCATAAAACTGCATATTCCTGTGCAGTTTATTAGATACTTGACATCTCAATCAACATACTAATGTACTTCCTGAGACAACTCTTTAGCATCTGCAAATGTTTCCTTTTGATTATTTTTTCTCTTCAAAGAAATCTTGCTCTTCTGACTGTTCTTCTCATGAGCTTGTGACCTTCCCTGCCTGTCCTTGTCTCAGTGCTGACCAAGCTCAGTCCTATCTTTCTAGAAATATGGTGACTCAGAAATTTGTCTTCTGATGTCCTCTCCACTTAACTGGGAGTGTTCAGCTTATCAGGAGAATCTCCTTTGGCTTTGAACTCTGGGATTTAAAAGATGGACCTTGTTAATGATACAAAAAGCATTTTAGAATATTTGAAGAGTTTTTTCATGTCTTTATGCTGAGGTTAGGGGTTTTTTTTGTTTTGGTTAGAATTGTGCCATTTGACTTATATTACAAAAAAAAAAAAAAAAAAAGTCTGCAATCTGGCTTGAGGTGTCCCTGGGTATATAATTGTTAATAAATTAGGTAGACCCTCTGTTCTACCTGAAGGGAAATGGCAAGCTCTGGGCTGTATTTCTGTAGCAGAAGTTGCTTTCCCCCTTCCTCCTGGGCAGAGAGACTATGTCTGTTCTGTCTTCTGGAAACAGATCCTGGCCTGTGTATCACACAAACTGTGCTTGGGGGTTGTCCAGGAAAGTACGGTTTGGCATGGGTCAAATCCATGCTGGGTAATGTGTTACTGATCTGCTCAGCTAAATAGCAGGATGATCACAGGCCAATGCTCTGTCTGCCACCCTGTTTTGTTTGCTAGAATAGGCATTGCCCCCAGATCCCATCAGCAGGCATTTCCAGGAAGCTATTCCGAGCATCTTGTCTTAACAGCTTGCTGGAGGAGACAAGTGGTATTTACACAGGGAATAAAAGTGTAGCCCTGTCAGGGATTGAGACTGCTCCTCCAGCTCACCTGCTTTAGGATTTGCAGAGGAGCATGCAGGAATCTGGTAGAGTCCAATAGAGGTTTTACTACCTCTCTTTTGGGGTGGTGATGCTCATGATCACCATGCTAACAGGTAGACAAAACCCCCTTTGTATTATGTCATCATGTTTTCCTTATATATCTTCCCCCCTCTCTGCTCTTGCTCTCTCTTTCCTTCCATCTGTTTCTTACAAGGGCTGGAGCAGCACATATTTTGAATACTGACAGTTCCCAAGAATGCATAATGTCAGGAATTTGCTCAGACCCTTTGATAAAATACATCCTCTCCCTGCCAAGATAGCCACAAACTAACAAGAAGATGACAAAGTAAGCTATTCAGGAAAATCACCTAAATGCAAAAAAGCTTTTCCTTTGCCCCCATTGGAAGTCGGAAAGTCTCCACAAGCTGTGCTAAGTCAGTGCAAACACTAATGAATGAGAGCTGGTGAACACTGTTGTCCCAGAGAGCTCAGATCCTCAAGTCTAAGGAAATGCCAATCCCACCAGTAGAGTGAAGGCAACCAAAACATCACAACCAAGCACAGAGTCAGGCAACTGTACTAAGGCAACTTAAGTCCATCTGTCCTTCAGCTCTCACCTAGCTTTGACTTTATTCTCTTTCCAGGGCTGTTCTGTCTCCATGCATCAAGACCACGTGCTTTGACACTTCTGTCTGCCCCTGGTGCATGGAGACAGAACCTTTGCTCTGCTGCTCCATCACAGTCCCTTATGAGACCTTGGGCATCTGAGCTCTAAGTGAACGAGCCAAAAGGATCGTTCAAGGTACAACATTTGCTCAGGCTCACCTGAGCCGCAACTGAGCTACACCAAAGTAGCAGCTTTGGTGTCCTGGTCCAGAGGCAGAATGTAATGTGAAGACAGAACAAAACTGACTCTACGAGAGTTACTTGTAACTTTAGGCAGCATGGGAAAGATGCAGCTTCCCACAAAATACGTGTGTATGTCAGCAGTAGTTTTCCGCACTCTTTCCTTAGCCCTTTCGTGTAAATCAGAACATCTGAGGACCTCACAGCATCCTTACTCAGCCTGTCCCCTCATCCCTATCCCCACCTTGCTAACTCTGAGCCCCTGCATTTGTTTGGATGTGGAAAGGAAAGGAGAGAAAAGAGAACATTTGTGTTCCCCAGCGGCTGTCAGGAGGCCATCCCTGCAGCAGAGAGATCACTGGGGATTACACCAAGCTGGAGGGGAAAGAGCCCAGTACTTGCTTGATACAAGAGGAAAGAGATGTGGGTGCTGGGTTGCTGCAGGAGCAGATGGGCCCAGGTCAGGGTCGGTGCTGGAGCCACCACTGAGTGCAGGTGGTGTTCTGGCTCACATTCAAACAGGGCTTGGCTCTGGCTGCAGCACCATCAGCCTGGCTCTGGCATGAGCCACAGCCGTGGCTGTGCCTGGGGAACACAGCCAGTGACCTGCAGCACCAACAAACTGGAGCTGACTGAAGCCCAAGCTTTCTAAAAGGCTTTCTCAGCAGTCCCACTGGTCTCAAATACCTGTGGGTTCTGGGCCTTGATGGCCAAAAGGGGCCCTGGTGAGAAGAGGGTTTTTCAAGAGCTTGAACAGACTGTGTGCTGGCTGAGCATCCCTCCCACAGTCTCCTGGTGTCTGAGTAAAAAGCAGCTGCCTGGGAAATAACTTACAAATGCTAGCCCTAATTGAACTCCTGGAAAATACCATGGGAAGGTAAGCTGCTGAGGGAGTTGGATTTTTAGAAGAAAATTAGCAAGGTTAATTTCAACTGTTTTTCCAGACAAATAATGAACATGGGTAACAGTTCAAATGTTTCAGCTAGCTAGACCAGTACATCGGAATGGCCCAAGGCCATAGAAAGCAATGGTGCTGGATTTTCAAGAGGTTAGGTTTTTTCCAATACCCATTCATTATGGAATTTGAAAAAGGAAAAAGATATGTAATATATATGTGACTGCAACCACATCTAGCTAAGATAATTTAAGCTATATATTTGGTTATGTGTATTTATGAATGGCATATATATATCTCTTTAATAAAGAAGGTACAAACCAAATGAAATCATTTAGGAAGCATGCAAGCTGTGAAATTTCTCCATTCATATTAAAAATTTGCCTATTGCTTTACAAAACATCTGCGTGGATGCCTGCAGTGGGTCCTTGGTCCTTTCACTATATCTCTCCACTGCCTAGTCCTGCTGCACAGGCAGAGCACCAGTGGGGCTTGGTGGCTGGAGACCAGGCTGGAATGTCAGCTCAGCTCAGCTCAGCTCTGGTCTGCTCAGCCTTTCTTCTGCTGTCTGACTTCAGCCTTTCTACTTTTGTTCTTCCAGTGGGAGCAGAGTATTCACAGTATCTCCTTTTAGACATCAGATAATTTGGGCACTGGACTGTGTTCTGGGGCATTTCACCTCCCTCTACATTATCCAGATATGAATCATGGAATCGTTTAGGTTGGAAAAACTTCAAAGATCGTTGAGTCCAACCCACTAACTCAGCACTGCCAAGTCCACCACTAAACCAAGTCCCCAAGTGCCACATCTGCACATCTTTAAAAGCCCTCCAGGGACAGTGATTCCACCACTGCCCTGGGCAGCCTGTTCCAATGCTTGACAACCCTTTCCATGAAGAAATTTTTCCTAATATCCAATTTAAACTTCCCCTGGGCAAGTTTTCTCTGGTTCCTTTCCTTGCTAACTGGGAGAAGAGACCAATCCCCATCTACCTCCCTTCAGGTTGTTGTAGAGAGTCACCCAGAGCCTCCTTTACTCCAGGCTAAACAACTCCAGCTCCCTCAGCCAAGGACTTGTGCTCCAGACCCTTCACCAGCTCCATTGTCCTTCTCTGGACACACTCCAGCACTTCAATGTCATGCCCCCTTCAATGAAGGGGGCAGAACTGGATGCAGTATTCAAGGTGTGGCATCACCAGTGCCAAGTACAGGATTACAATCAGGGATCTTATCCTGCTGGCCACACTACTGCTGATACAATCCCTATTTTTGATATAAAGGTTAGGCCTGAAGTTATGAGATTGGAAATTATTATTGCAGGGCATAAAATCCAAAACTTAATATTTTATGTCATATATGCAAAAAGCACAAAAGCACACGGCTATTGCAAATATGAAGAAGAAATGTCTATTTATCTAACTTACCATAGTCAAATTTTGAAAGGGCACCACTGCATAAAAGCCCATGGCAGGGAGAAAAGAACACATAAAAATCTGACAAGAAAGACATGATATGTCTGAGCAAACCAACGGAGATGTTAAAACTCAGAAGCCCCACAGACAACTGCTAACTTGAACATGCAACTGGCAGCTATCACCAAGCTGTGCTCTCATGTGGTTCTTGGCTGTTGCTTGCTTGTATTTTCTAATTCCAGCATGTCTCCTTGATGTTACTCCTACATGAACTGGCAGTGTTGTCAGAGGAAATCATGTCAGTGCACTGCAGACCATTTTTTGCCTTGTGAAGAAGCTAATTTGATGGATCTTGTTGTTTAAAATAGAAATACAAGTTTCATCTACACAGAGCTCTATATTTTGTACTGAGAACACTGGAACCATGTGAAGAAATCTTCTTCCAGCCATGAAAAAAAAAATCAAGTAGGAGGAAGATTCTTCCTTTCACTGTAGGGTCATGAGGTTCACAAGAAATTGCAATGGATACTCACAAAATTCAGAGGCAACAGTACTAAAATGTTAACTTTCTTCAGTAGTCACTGAAACCAGTGTGATAAAAAAAGTAGATTGGCCAATCCAGCCTAGTTCTGGACTCACACAGACTCTCAGTGGAAAGCTGAAGGGGGGGTATAATTAATTATCAGGCTAAACAAACTCTTGCAGTAGTCTAATGACATGGGTCATATGGTTGCCCTTTCCCTTTCCCCTGTTCTCATGTGGTAGATAGAAGTACCTCTTTTTGTACCATCCTATAGCCAAACCATCATGCTCCTGTCTCCTTTTCTGAAATAAAGTCCACTGAGAAGACTGTAAAAATCCTGAATGAATATGACTCATGTCATTTAGACATGTCCATGAAAATCCCCTTCTCATGGATTGACCTTTGCTAGATGTTTTGGGCTATTGGACAGATGCATTTTGTCTATAGCTTTCACTGTCTTTATATCAAGGGACATGTTTCATAGCATTGCTAAAATTCCCCTCTCACTTCCCATGAAACAAACTCTTAAAGCTGAAGCCTGCAAAACAGCAATTCCTTTGCTGCTGTTCTTTAAGCATTGGTCTCCTGGAGCCCACCCTACCTCAGGGCTTACTTTGGAGATGAAAAAGAATAACAAGCCATCTTGAGAAATACCCACACTGTTCAGAACAAGATTCAAATGCAGCAGTGTAATTAAGTGTGTAAAAAGTCATGGTTTGTGAGGCAGTCTCTAATTCTGAGCCTGTAGCCCTGCCCTTTGGACGCGTCTCTCTGCCATTCATGAAATGCAAAGCATCGAGATGCAGTTCTGGGAGGATGTAGCTGCATCAATGTGTGAGGAAAACAGAGAGAAGCTTCTAGGGCATAGTCCAGGAATCCCATAGCAGCGTGCCAAAACATATTTTGATAAGGTGCAATGCTCTAATAAATACACCAAAGACTTGTGATAACTATGTCATTCAGAGGTCCCAGGTCTTATTTTCTGCAATATGTTTACCTTGTGAATAGGATTGAGTGCAACGGTGCTTCATGGTCTTCAGAGGGGTCAAATAATTGTAAAAAATAACACTGCATCAAGAGAATCTTCTCCATTTTGTTGTTTCCTTTCCATTTTTCCTCTAGCTAACTCCTTCTTCAAAGACAGAGATAGCAAATTAACCAAGTGATGAAATGAAAGATCATCCTATTTCAGACAAATAATGCTCTATGAAACTTCTTCAGTCTGCAAATCACAGCCTTCCCTCTAGCAAGTGTTTTGTGTAATGTACAACCACTCAATCTGATTTTATGTGACTTTGAGCAGTGGGAGGTTTTGTGCTTCTCTTTATGTGTAAAGGTAAATGTCAGCAAAATGAATGGAGCTTTGGATATTACTTAGGTATTTGATGAAGCCCTTGTATTCTCTCTACCAAGTATACTGTAAGTGCTTGACTAGATTTATCAACTGCTTTACAAGGAGCAGCAAGAAACCCAGATTAAAGGTTGCTAAGTTACAAACCAGATAAAGCATAGGCATATTTCCAAATTTATATAAGCACCATGCCTAAATTAAAGAGAAGTGTGAGAAGCAGTTTGAACTCAAGAATAGGTAACGTGCAAGACAGATTTTTTTCTCTATTTCTCTGCATGGTTTTACTTCCAAAGATTTTTCAAAGAGGTATTACAGCATTCAGAACCTATTACAACATGCCAAATATGAGAGAAGTAATGCCTAATATCCAGCATGGGGGCTTTTTAATGGTAATACAAATATTATGCAGCATTTCCCTCCCCAAGTCAAGCCGTGCTTGCCTTGAATACAATCCTCTTACAAATACAAACATGTGCATCCTGGGTGTACAGGCCCTTGGTACAATGGGGACAAAGTAGAACTGCATTCACAGACAGATAACACAGACATTAATCCGACGATTGAAGAAATGGGATTTTGAACTGTGCAAATTCCAGTTCAAAGAAGGGATCCTTCTCAGTATAGATGTCTTTGTTATCAGCCCGTGTTTAGCTAATAAATGGTTTATTAAAAATGGTATGGCTGTGAGTGGCTTATATACATATTACTGGGTTTGGAGTGGTCCAAAATGATGGCTTACTGTGCTAGAAGAGGTGTTAGGAGATGCTTCTGTTCACCACATGGGAAAGCAGCACACAGGAAAATGGAATTCTTCTGGAGGCAACACTTCTTCAGCCTACTTAAGTTCCCAGGCTTTATTTTGGTCTCATATTATTATTAGACATCATCACAGATGGCAGCTGTGTTTTGAGACTCCTGTGTTTTCTAGCAAGGGAAATGCTGCTGAAGCACTGAACACTCAGACTAGAGGTGAGGCCACTTGGTGTGAGGTCCCTCACAGCTGGCAGGTACTTCCAGCTGTGAGCCCAGCTCCCCTGGAAAAATGTGTGCTGCAGAGTGCTACTGCAGGAGACAACAAACTGACTACTTTAAAATATCTCTTGGAGAAATAACCATATCTTGCAGGCCAGCTTTTGCCTTCAGAAAGGCTAACCTGAGAAATTTATCAGGTGATTATCTCCACATATCTAGATTTTCTAAAGAAAAAAATAGAAAGAAAGAAAACTTTAATTGAATTCCACCTACATATGGCCTGATGGCTAGAAAAGGCTCTGGCAGGGGCTGGATAGCTGGGGTACAGAAGCACATTGCCCCTAGGCCTTTTTCTCATGCCCTGCTCCTTATGCGGGTGCAGAGTCCAGCAAAACCAGGCAAAGTTATGCTACACCATATTGATGCCTTCAGGGAATTTCCAGGAAAAAGGTCAACTAGGGCCTTCTGGCTTCATTCTGGTAGTTAAAAACAGAATAAACACCTGACTTCCAGACTGTGGACACCACTCAGTCTGCATTTATCACCCCTTGGAGCTCAGCAACATAATGTCTTAATAAAGAAGAATGATGTTGCACTGTACTTTTTTTTTTTTTTTAGAAGTATTTTCACTTACATGAACAAACAACAAAATGCAACCTGATCCCTATCCTTCTATTTAATTACCAGCCTTTCTATTTCAAGCAGTTTGAAGGTAAGGATAAGTATTATGAAAGTAGTTAGGAAGCAGGAAATAGTGCTTTTTTTTAGTTAGGAGACAAAAGAGCACTCTGAAAGCCTTGCCAGACAGGCAAAACATGTTGCTCAGTTATAGGAAGAAAAAAACCAGTATGGCCCTAGATCTAATGGTAATTCAGGGCATTACTTGGCCCATGGGCTGTCTATGCTCCTGTCTGCAAGCCAGACAGAACAGCAGAGACAAAAGTCCTGTGCTTTGGGTATTGATTAAAGTCCAACCTTGTCAGAGGTACTAAATTTATGTTACCTTTCAGCTGCTGCAACAAAATGATCATCAGAAATAGTGTGCTTTGATTTGGAATCCTTTTTGCAGTTGCACATTTTCCCTTCTACTTAGCAATCAGTCTTATCTCTGGAAAGAAGCAGTTCCCACCATTTTTTTGTCATGAAGCCTTTCTCTCTTCTCAGCTCAGAGCCCTAGAGAGAATGGCATCTGGTGGTTCCTCTGCTGGTGGTTCCTTTGTCACTGACAGGACACTCTATTTGTACCAGCTGTTCAATACAAGACACTTGCTCCTTGCTGCTCTGAGTAAAGCCAGAGCACATACTCACAGCTGCAATCAAACTGATATTGTTTGGTAATCAACGATTTGAGGGTTTTTTGTAGACATGTTCTACGTTTTCCTACTCTTCCTTGCTCTAGGCAAGATACCACCTGAAGAACATCCAGTAGAAATGAATCCTACTGCAAGATAAAGTTTTGGACTGAGCATTTGAGTCATTGGATTTATAGCTAGGTACTCCGTTTTTTCTTTATGTATTTGCCAAGCTGACGATTTAGTCTCTCCCTACCTGTCAGCTCTTGACTGTAAAATACTTCAATCTGTGCTCCTGAAGATAACCATCCCAACAACCAGTGCCACTGTTTTGGTCATTTCAGTCCTCTTTTGTACATCTGTTGTGGGGAACAGCTGGGACAGCAGCCTGAAAAATGAGTTTAAAGGGCTTTTCTATAGTCATCCCTTCAATTTTATTATATTACCTGAGTTTGATTCTCTCTTTTTAGGAAGGGAATAATATGGCATTAACCGTTATGTCCGTTCTTAACCAAGTCACTGAAAATTCCTTCAGGAATATCAGGAAATTAAGTTGTGCAGTTTCTATTTCATAGTGTGATAAAATCATAGAATCATCATCAAGATGCCTTCAGGGTCAGCAACTCCAAACATTAACCCAGCACTGCTAAGTCCACCATTAAATCATGCCCCTAGATTTTAAACACCTCTAGGGATGGTGATTCAACCACTTCCCAGGGAAGCCTGCTCCAGTGCTTGATAGCTCTTGTGGTGAAGAAATTTTTCCTAATGTTCAATCTAAACCTCCCCTTAAGGCCATTTCCTCTTGTCCTATTGCTTGTCCTATTTGCAATTCTCACTCATTCCTTCTAAAATAACCCAGAAGCTTTTAAACATCCCAAGCAGCAGCATATCAAAGGGTTAAAACAACAGTGCCCTTTAAAGCTCTTCCCCTACATACCCATCTTTTCTTTCCTTCTCCTTTTCTTCTAGCAAATCCCAAGGCCTTGTGAAAGATGAAAACCCATGGGAAAGCTGCTGCAAGGATTATGGCATCAAATTTAATAGGGTAGTCACTGCCACTTCTGAAGTAAGGTCTACACTACAGGTTTTTGTAAATCCTATAAGGACCAAGGTCATTTGGGGCTGGATTGATTTTGCTTAACTGTGCTTGTCTAACTCAAATTTGATGCCCAAGGCCAGCCACCCTGGGTCCTTCCTAATTCACAGCCTTCCTGGTGAGTCAGCCATCCTGCAGGTTGCCTTCTTTTTCCATTTATTGGATAGCAAACAACCTAAGAAGAGATTTGCCATTTTTTAGAGAGGTAAGTTAGAAGGAGATTAATCATACCTCACTACTGTTGTGCCTTCTTGCTGACATGAGTCCTCTACAAGCTGAATCCCTGCATCCCTTAAGTTACCCCTGTAACTTAAGTGGCCTTTATGAGGTTCCCTGCAGGAATCTCTCCTCGATGTCAAAACTCAAGTGAGTGAGTCATGTCCAATGTTACCCACATTAGGCTAAAGACAAATACATGCTTACAGAACAAAAGCAAGACTTCACACCCAAAGCCCCCTATTTAAACATATTCCTATTGAGATTTTATTTATTATTTACGATATCTTCAGAAAATCTCACAGTAGTTTGTAAATTACATTGGAGATTACAGCATGTGCATTTCAACCCAAACACTGTGGCTTACAGAGAGTTTGGAGCTCATTAGGGAAAAAAGAGCTAAATGGAAGATGAGAACAAGCTCCACAACTAAAGAAAAGGAGCAGGAGTTAGCATGAATCTTTCCAACATTATCTGTGATAATTATCTGTGCAGAGGTATAGCACAGTTCTCTTTCACCTTTATGAGATTGTGTTCACTAGCAGTGGAGGTAACAGCAGTGTTTTCAGAGAATCATGAGAAATTCCAAAAGACCTTATTTTTGAAGGAACCCAAAGCAGCAAATTCAAACCAGTATAAGCTGTGGCAAAAAAAGATGCATAGTGTCTGAAACCTATGGAACTATAGGGGTTTTTTAGACCAGCTGTAAATGGGGAAGAGAAATTTTCACTGTATACATCTATTCTGTGTATTTTTCCGGTTAAGGTACATTGTCATACTCATACTAGATTTATTATGTTTCTTTTGAAAACAAAGAAGCCACATGCAGAGACAGACACACCCCACACCCAGAAATGCTCTCCACAGCCATGGCATGGGAGTTGCAGACTACCAGCAGCTCCCTGGGGGGGCTTTAATGGGGATGTGCTGAGATTGATGCTGTATCTCAGGCATGTTTCCATTTGTGGAGAATCCATACATAATCAGGCCAGCAGGGACATCAGAAAGCCAAAACCACCACACAGCATCTCCATAACAATATCTAAGTCTGTGATGGTTACAGGCCAATATAATTCTGGACATGGAGAATCACAAGGGTTCAGGACCAGAGGGGAATCTGGGATAACTGTAAGTTAAAAATAAATTAATCTATCAAACATGAGATATTTAAACCAAGTTTATGTGAGGAATACATAGCTGAAAAAAGTCTGTTTAGTAACAGACAGATTTAGTCAAAGGTTTAAATTCAACCTAAAAATAAAAACTCCTCTTCATATGCACTAACCTGGCCAACAAAAATGATGCTGATGAAGCAAACAGATGAGAGAGTGAAAAAGTCCAGGCTCTCTGGTGCTCAGTGCTTCTTGTTGCCCTGATTCAGACCTTCCCATCTCCTTGTCTCTATTTAATTAAAGCATGTAATGGCAGTGCCTGCCAGCTAGCGGCTTTGCATTCAGCAACCGCGTCTCAGACTCACTGCCGAGTCAATCTGACGGATGAGGAGAGGGCTTTGGCTGCTGCAGACATTTAGTTGCAGCCTCCCTAGATCTGTGGTGCCATGCAGAAGTGACAGGATCTGTTCCTGTGCCAGGGCTTTGCAGGAGCAGCCTGCACCCCTGAGCACTCACTGCTCCATGTGTGTCCATCCTCTGAGCAAACCTTTTACTATTCCTTGCAGCTGTCTGCCTTTTTTTTTTTTATTTTTTTTAGTTGGTTGTAACATTATCCCGGGTAAAGGAAACTTTTAAAAAGTGGTTTTTTTTTCCTCTGGTGCTTTTTTTGTTTGTTTGTTTATTCGGGTTTTTTTTTGCTCAACTATAATTCACAATGCAGAAATTCACACCAGGGAAAGGTGATTATGGGAGAGAAGCAGGGGATTTGTGCATTGTTTTAAGAGGGAAAAGGAGGTCTTAAGCAGTACTGTAGAAAAACAAATAACTGCAAATCTTATTATTGGCAAAAAAACCCCAAGACTAGGAAACTAGCTCTGAACTGGGGAAGTACCATTCATGAGTTCATTGAAAAAATGTATAATTTTTTTTCTGAATGTATTCAGTAACACCGGACAGCTGCTGATGCCCAAGTAAAAGTGATACAGATAGAAACAAGCTCTGATCATTTTATTTTTCATGTAGAGCTGTCATGCATCAAAAAACTTCATAGACACCAGTGAAGTCTCCTGACACCAGAGTGGGCAAATGAGCGTTACATAGCAGATGGGGAAAACGAGACTTAAAAAGGCTGAGCAGAAGTGGCCTCCCTGGAAATACAGCTCAGCAACCTCCTGCTCAGATAAGTACTCTCAGCCTCTTTCTCCATCCTCCCCTTTGCACTCACAACACATCTGTGACAGTCACATGTGTGAACATTATCTTGGGGAGCTGCAGCAGGACCGGAGCATCAGACATGGGATCTGTCGCCATTGTCCCCATGCTGTGCTGTGGGAGCACAATGTCAAGCCTTCCACCTCTGGGAACTGATGCCTATGAGATGGCCATTGGAAACAAAAGTAGCCAGAATTACCCCGCAGGAAATGCTGGGAATCCCACTGAACTATGTGTCACAGTCCAAACACATCACTACCTCATGCTTCAGCTGTTAGAATATTTTTAGTCCGACTGAATGCAACCAGCTACAAATATTTAGAGTTAAAATCTAAGATAACCTCTTCAGACAGCTCCACTCTGATGTCACCCAGACAGGGAAGGCAGTAACTGGTAGAGGGCAGGTTTCACCACCAAATGAGCTCAGGACGTTGCAGTATTTTTAAAGGAAGCCAATTTTTTGCTTTCACAGCCTTTGAAAAATGACAGTAAGAATCAAGCCTCTCTCTCAGAGAAACCCTCTAGTGCACTTGAAATTGAAATTTTGAAATGAACATCAGCAAAAACCATCTACCTGAAAAATGCTGTTTTATTTGACGTGCACTAGAAATATGGAGAGGCCAATTTCATTGGCAGTAAGGTAGGTTCTTTCCTCTGGCTTTAACACTAAACTTCCCAATCTTAGAAATAATTTCAGACCTTTGGCTCAGTGTTAGGAAAATATTTAGTTTTGTGCACAAACCTGATAGAGGGCCAATATCTTTCTCTTATAAAATGCAGAAATTTCTGGAGTTACTCCAAGGATGCATTTAGTCCCTTCTGTTCAAAATTTAAGACCTGCTGTTTTTCTGACAGTGCAGGTAATTGCTACAGCTGGAGCAAGGCTGTATCTCACAGTCTCCAACCTCAGCCCCTCCTGCTATTCTCTTTTTCCTAAGCAGAAACACAGTGAATCCCTCAGTGTGTGTCGAGGGATGGATCCAGTGCTAAATCCTCACCCAGTGGTAGCTGACTGGGGATATCTCTGCAACCTGCAGCATATGCCACACTAGTTTCCCTGCAGCAAAAAAGGGTGAAGACCTCACCCATGTGGGCGGCTTGAGGAAATCCTGCAGATTTCAAGGTTCCTGCAGATATTCCCTCCCTTCCACTAGCCCTGAGTAGCAAGGACAAATTCCTGATATGGGGTCAGTTTGAGGGCTTTTTCTTCTACTTTTCTACCACTGAGACCCCAGTGTGGCTCCTCTCTCCCCATCACAGTTTGCTGATTTGGCCATAGGATGAAAAGCAACTAAAGGCAAAGGGACACCTTCCAAATATAACAAGGTAAAAGCCTCTTCCCTGGAGAACTTGAAGAAAGAGACAAAAAAGGCACTACGGAGATAATATTAGCTTGTTTTTACAGCTGGAGACCTGAAGCTCAGAGCTGAGATCTCCACATCAGTAATTTATGCAAGATCATGAGCTCACTCAGATCCATGGTGGGGTGAAGACCCCTCCACTGACTCCTGCTGCAGCGTCTCCATCACATGGGATGGTACAAGCCAAACCCCTCTGTCAAGTCCTGCTGTAGCAACACCTGTGTAGCTCTAAAGCCTTCTCAAATGGGAGAAAAATCATTATTTGTGTATGGAGATGGGATGTTTCTCAGCTTTCAGGCTTACTAGCTGTAATAATTCCTGGAGAAACAGCTGTGAGTAGGGCAGGATCAAGGGGTGAATTGTCAGGCACAGTGCTAAGAACAAATTGGCTGGCTTTCTCTTATGTCATTCTGCTGTTGTACAGACACACATGCTCACTCATAAACCCAAATGTCAACAGATTATATTTCTTTCCAAGCAGGATTGTCTATGAATATATATAACTCTATCCTGAATTAGAAAACTCCATCCGTTTTTCTTCTCCCTGTAGGTACACACATACATATGCACGAGTCTGTGTAGACATGCAGCTGTGGTGCAGTACACTACAAACAAATTGTGGAAGTGTAATTACTAAGTCTAAAATAGAGCAGACTCAAGAGATGCATACCATAACAGCAGCTCCCCAAATGCCAACACCTCCATGCCTGTATATATCCACTCCATAAATTTTCAGACTTACTGTTACAGATCATTTCAATTTGCAACCTTTCCCCTTAAACTGATTTTAGATTAATCTTATTTCTTCTTATTAGATACATATTTCATGCAGAGTGTAAACCAATAATCCGCTTGTAAAGCTTACTGGCATTGGTTCTCATCAAAGTGGCAGGCAGAGAGTTGCAGTTAATGGCAATAACAGAGAGAGCCTGCTTGCTGGGTGGCAGCACCTCAGCATTTTTCCTCCCTCCCTGCTGTGGGACTGAAATCCATGAATTTCAAAGCTGCTTGTGTCTTCATAGTCATTATGGAGGTATCTGTCAGCCAGCAGGAATTAATGGCAACTGTAACTTTTAAAAATGAGAAATGTCAGCACCACCTGGAATTCCCAGAAAGAGAAAAGCCTGTGGACTTGTCTTCTGCAGCATGGAAACTTCCATTGCTACAACCAATACACAATCAGACTGACATTTTATCATTTTCACCTCTTCCTATTATGCTTGTTTGCTCACTGGTATGTGTTGGAATGCATGGATTTTGGTGTTTGAAGGATTTTTCCAGTTGTTTCACCTCCTTATGGCTGGCAGATCAGCAGTGGCCCCTAACTGCAGGCTGGAAAGCACTACTGTTCATTCTGCTTTGCTCCTGTTCTGAAAAGTCCTTGTCTGCCCTGGAACAGTTGTGACTGTGCCAGTAACAGGAATCATTTTGACCATCCAAAAGGTGAAGTCTGGCCTTGCGTTATCCATTTAACTTAAATAAAAGAAATATTAAATGAACAGTTATTTTCAAACTGCCTAAAATTCTTCAGCACTTTCAAATGAAATTCAAGAGGAAATATTAACCAATAACACCATGTTTCAATTTTTCTAACAGAAAGCCCAAGCTAGAAAGTTGTCCCATATCTGTTTCCCAGTCATGTATGGGCATTTTTCCTGGAAAGGTATAGTGTTCAGCTATAAGTATTGGTATATATCCTGTGAAAACATAGTATAGATCAGTCATTTCACACTGGTCTTCCAATACTAGCTGATATTTTCAAGCACATGTTTTAAAATCCATGCAAAGGCCTTGCAAGTAATTTTGCACGTGTCCTTCTCTTTGGAGGACTCTGGAATGGACCTGCAGAAACAAAGCCTTGATTTTGTATTGACAAATCTGGAAATGAAAATGAAAAATATATGTTTTGGCTGAAGGGATATGAGGACATCAGAGATACAATACAAATTACGTCAAATACAGAATGTGCGACCTATTTAAATGAAAATTTTCCCTTTTTTGAGAGCACCAGTGTCCTGAATGGATAAGAAGCAGCCTTTTTCCTGTTCTGAACTCTCTTAATGGCCATTTTAATGACTGCCTACTCAAGTTTAAAGCCAGCTGTTTAATTACTAAATGCCAATATTTATAGAAGCCCAGCACATACAAGTGATCATGACACAATTCAATATTTATGGCGAGCAGATTTTTAGTAACTACCAACACTGAATAATCACAGTACTCTCTGTACTGCCACCAATTTCAGAGGACAATGAACAAGATTTCCTTGAAGTTTAAAATCCAGAGACTATTCACCCTTTATCCTTTAGACCCGACATGTAGTAGCAGCAATAAAGAACTATGATTTCTTATCCCTGAAAACAACTGTTGAATTGATGGAGTGAGGGATATTTTTAGGGTGCTGGGACTAGTTTGCAGGGAACTGGAGGACATGAACAGCAGGAAGACAGTGCTCAATGCTCTGGCTTTTGCACAATGCTTCAGTGATTGGAACATTTGGAGAGCAGGGAGAAGAGGTTGTCAGACTATCCTATTCCCTTTGCCTCTTAAAATCCCACTTTTCTTGCTAGTAAACTCCAAAGCCCCTTAGAAAACTGGTCAAAAGCAGAAGCACTTCTTGATTTTAGGTCCTGTGAGATGCAAAGGTCCTTGTTAAGTGTGAAATCATTCTCCAAGACTTAGATGACTCAAATGCACCTACGCTCTGGTTTTGCTGGACTTTAGCCAGTGGGCACCAGATCCAAAAGCCTGTGAAGATGGTGCAGGACAGACATCGTGGAGGGAGGGACTGCACTGGCTAACTTTGTTTCCATGTAGTAAGGGAAAAAATGCAAATTTGAACATTAAGAAAGCTGTTTCTGTCTACTGCTGATTTCTGTACTTACAAATTTAGGTTGCAATTATATTTACCACATAACTGCATCCAGAGAAGAACCTCAGGTTTATATTTTATTCAACAGAAAACTCTTTACAGTTGCAATATTTTATAGTACTAGAAATGATAGCAGAAATTATGTCAGTAGCTCACACCATTTCCTGCAGAGCCTGTTTCGTAAAGACATGTTGTAGGGCAATATCCATCCAAAGTAATGAAAGGTGTAAATTAAATAGAATAAAACTAAATTAAATTGAGGAAATATTCATTCTGCCTGGGAATGACCATACAGATATCTAATGCAGTTTAAATAATGCATCCTAAATATTTTCCTTTAGGTAACTTGATTACTGTTCCTGACCAGACCTATGCAATAACGAGATGTTCTCTACTGGAGTATTAACCAGGCTTTTGCCTTCAGAAATCTGCTCTGAAGATCTGAAAAAAGATTTCACTGAACTCACTGGGATTTGCATCAGAGACCCAACTTGCAGGGCTGGCTGAAGGGAGAGCGAGCAGCAGGGGAGTGGCTGTAACATCAGCATGAAACGTAACAGAGAACATCCACATGATGTCAGTGCAAAGGCTCATCTGGTCCTGCTTCCTCTCTCCCTGCACATTATTAAGAGAAAGGAGTATAAGGACAAAGCAGTGTGTGTTTGCTCTTGGGTCTGTGCAGGTGGTCTGGTACAGAAGTACAGGAGGGGGAAACATCTCTGTATGTTCCCAAAGCAACAGGAGAATTCCTGGACCATGGGTCAAAATTAGGTTCATGGTTAGTAGCCACAACGGACCACTCTTTCATGATTTTCTTTTTCTTTCCTAAACTTTTTATACTAGTTAAGCTCCATGTGAAAAAGCTTTTTTTTTTTAAAAAAAAAAAACCTATTATGCTTTAGCTGCAGGTATCTCTCATGTTCCCTGTCCTATCCTGGCTGTCTGTCCTTCGGAACAGCAGTGGCTTCAGTACCCAGAATAATTAAATAATAGTAGCACATATGAAGATTTTATTACTGCCATTTACTTGTGGAGGCTGAGAGGAGGCAAGTTGATGAAATGCCAATGATTAGTTGCCTGAAGAAAAGAAAGAAAAATGGAAAAGTTTTTCAAGCTGAGGGATGTAGTGAGACAAGCATAGTCAGAAGCCCTGTGTTTTCACCCAGTGTTTGATCATAACACTCAAATTCTTTTAGTTTCTTTCCAAATGTGCGAAAGAGAAATCTGTAGCATACATGGCAACATGAGCTACGGTGATTATAATCTGTATATTATTTTGAAGGTTTTGATTACAGTATAAAAGCCAAACACATGGGGTTTCTTTGTCCTTACTATAAATATCTTGCATTGGCACTGTCCTTACTTAAATGGGTGATATTACCACTCATATTTACAAATATGTACATAAAAAATTGTTCTTATTGAATGAGCTTGTAAGTAATTGTAAAATAGCAGTTATCAACCTCTTTAGATCCCACCCTTCTCTTCTGGTTGTAACTGGCATAACTTCTGATGCTTGATTTTCCCATGCCGAAAATTTGTGCTTTTGCCCAATTTTTCTTTTGTTCAGTGAGACAAAGAGTTCATGTGACTGAATTCCTTTTCCTGTATGAGGTATGGTAACAGCAATTAAAAACAGTCTTCTTTTGAACAACATATACATATACTTATGGCTCCTATCTGAAAACTTAATTAGCAGTAAACCAAATCTTTGACATGAAGGTGTAAAGAAGATCCTGAAACAGAATAAAAGGAAAGGGTCATTTTTGCAAATACACATTGAATATTTGCCACTGATTCCGGTCCTTGCTGAATGGCAGTGCATGTAGATTTTGTTTTGCTGTGAAAGGTTGCTCTTGCCACCACCTGATAGGGAGAACGAGTCAGCA
Source organism: Hylia prasina (assembly GCA_013397195.1). Classification (NCBI taxonomy): domain Eukaryota; kingdom Metazoa; phylum Chordata; class Aves; order Passeriformes; family Sylviidae; genus Hylia; species Hylia prasina. Next base: position 313,080 of record VYXD01008480.1, read on the forward strand.
GTTAAACTAAATGACCCATTAAGTAACAGTTATAAAGAGATACAAATGCCTCTTCCCCATTGACTTGGAACAAAGCATGCTAAACAAGAGACTGATATTTTGAAAAGTTATTTACAAGACTGAATAATAACAACCTTTAATCCACAATTTTGTCTCTGTTATCTCTCCACTTCTTCCCTCAACCAAAATTCCTCAGCTCTTAGTCATGATCCATTTTGGCTTCTCATCTCCATATTTCAAAGAATTCAAAAGAGTTAAGGTGCATAGTTCACATCTTAATTTATTAAGCAAATTCAAGTCTCTTCAGTACTACTGAGCATATATATTATTTTTTGAGCTTTGGTAGTTTACTCAAAAGCATCACCTTTCCTTATTTCCTTTTAATTGTTTTTTAATTGGGGTTATGGAAGTGTTGAGATGTTACAGAGAATGCAGAGCATCATTACAGCAAAAAACAGATAGGAGAAAGTTGTAGTCTAAAGCAGACTACTCAGACAACCTGGTTCTCCTTATTCCCACCCACTGCCATTTCTATCTTAGCCTCATCTTCGAAATATATTATTATATAGCTGCTTTCTGCACATTACAAAGGCAAAGGCAATGCAAGTGTTGACACTGCCTGTGCTGTGTCTGTACGAATCAGGTGCAAAGTCAGCAAGAGAACAGAAGTATGACTGGGAGGCTTTTTAATGGCTTACTGGCACCATATGAAGAATACATTAGTTATTTACTGCTGACATGACAAGATACTCCCTCAACAGGAATCATGGATCGAAAGAAAAGAGGCATTGCCAGCCTGAAATCTAAACTGCCCAGCCACATACCCTGGTATGTGCCTGCTGTCAGCTTCCTTTGAGGTTTTGCAAAGTTAGCTAACATTTATCATTTATAATAAGTCTTTAAATAAGGTCTGTGCATGAAATGAACTAAAAGGATATGCCAGGTCATTGTACCCTCCTCAGCTGTGGATGTGGCCATTTGGCAGCTTCTGTTCTGTATCAGAAATGCCATGTCTAAGACAAGGATACAGGCACTACCATCCCAGCCCCCTTTCTAGGGATTTGTATTCAAAGGGGGCCCTTGTGAGTTAAATTATGGAATGAATCTGGATCAAATAAGCAAAATACAGTCAACATGTTCAGGAATAAAAACAGTGCAAAAGCACCTGTCTCCCTACCTTTTTATCCATGTCCCTTTATCACAAAAGGGTGTACCTTTTAAAGGAAACTTTCAACGTGCATGGATTTAGTCCTTCTAAAAGATAACCCCATATCCCAAAGGATGGAAGGGCAATTGTTTGAAGTACCTATTAAGCTCTTTTCATTATTCATCAGCTGTCCAGAGAAATGTTTTGACTGATGTAATTCTATATACCCAACTGGCTGGTGCCAGAGTTTCCATTAAACAGGTGCAAGGACTACCTCAGCTGCCTGCACAGGGACAGTCACAGCCCTGTACTAACCCTTATTGATCTATGCACTAGTGAGAAAAGAGAAAACAATGTGTGGAAGAGCCCCAGCCTGTCAGTCTGTCTGCTCAGGCTAACCTAAAACTTTCACTTATTCCAACTGGAGCTGAACACACTCAGGAAATAAAGCCAAAGTTGTTAATTTGAGGACAGGATTTCTGCTACCATTTAAATACTAAACAGGGTGCTGAATTTCCTGTTCTGGACTTGGAGGAGGAAGGTACAATTCTGCTGTGAATCTTCTGATATAAAGAATCTGGAATTGTACAGACAATAATGAATAAAGGTTCATTTTTTCCCCTGTATGTTTAACTCTCTGCCAGCTGAAGCAGTTTCCTTATCAGCTTCAACTTTGACTCTGGCAAGGTGCCCTGGCCCTGCCTTGCTACATCACTCCCATTCATACTCACTGCCTCAGAAAGCCTTTCAAGATTCCATCAGCACTTACCACCTTCTCCTCATCCTCAGTTAAAACAAAAATCAGGACTGAGGCAACATGGTGATTTACACAGTCACTGACTACCTGATTCATCCCGGATGGGCTCTGAACTTGCCCCACAGTGACCTCACAGGAGCCCATTGCACATGCACATACAATGAAGAAATGGAATGACAATTTGAAATTCAGAGGGAGAGTTCACATTCTCTAAGGCTACCGCTGTTCCAGTGAAGCAGGGCTTTCGTTTAAAACACAGTTTTGTATGATTTCAGGGTCACCCTCATTAAGCCTCTTAATCCCCTAAAGTAATTTTTATTTACCTTTTCTTGCCCTTTTGCAGCACTGTCATCACAACTGCTTTTTGGTTTATAAAAATGCAAGGAAAAGGAATTTGTTTATATATATAAAAAAAACTTTTCAACTGAGTTTTGTCTTGAAAGTAGAGAACTTTTCTCTTTTTTTCTGTAAGTAACACTGGGGCAGTGCTGTAGTCTCCTTGCCTTCATTTCTTTTGGCCTTCTTAATATCTGTTCTATTATTCTCTTCACTTTCTTACAGAAAAATATCTGTTTTAAAGGCAGAAATAGTATATGTGGGTACATACCTTGAAGGAAGCCAGCTAACACCCAGGTATCATGCACCCTGCTTAAATCCTGAAATCCCAGAAGCCCAAATGTTTTTATTTCAAGAGAGTGGGGTGAAGTGTCTTGGACTGCCATGGAAACAGGCTGGGGAGAGTTGTCAGAAGGAATAAGAGTTCAATTGTACAAATAATCTGCAATTAATGTGAATATTGCTCATTGCCAAGGTATAAATGTCATACTTCACAAGAAAAAGGTTTCCAGCAGATGTTCTTGTAATCCTGTTTACTGGTTCTATACTATTTCCCTGGTTGCATGACATGACTTTTCATGGTTTTTCATATGTTGAAAAAAATTTTAATGAATGCAATTTAGGAAATAATTCATCACAGGCCAGGGAATGGAATAGATGACTTAAATGATTTCCAGTTTCTACTGTTTTATTGTTATACTAAGTATGTTCATAACTAGAAGACAAAAGAACAATTTTTCTGGTGTAAAAACAGCCATATTATTTTTTAGAAAAGTAAAAATAATATGGCAAACAGTCATGCCCCACAATTAAGTACTTGTACAAGAACTGTGCATCAGCCAGGCTTGGCAAATGGCTCTATGTGTGGGAAGTTATGCTGGACTGTGCCCTGGCCTCAGTACACTGTATTTCTCGGGGCATTTACTGTATAATTTCTGGAAATATTAAACTAAACACTATTTTTTTCTTCCTTGCTTGCCAAACACAAATTAAACTTGCAAGAAGTGCAGCTTCTCATTCACAGGGTTGTACCTTCTCTCCTTTCTCTCTTCCAATCTGGAGATTTTCTGATTGTAAATTTTGAAAATCTCTTCATACAAAATCATCCTTACAATAAAAAGTGGGGAAAGAAAGAAGTAAGGAAAGTATTTGTCTTTACTAAAAGAAAGCAAAGTGCAACATATAACATTTTAACCCTAGATGTGGTACAGTCCTCATGAGTAAGTATTGTGAAAGGAATTTCATTATTTTGGGGGAGAGGGAGAGGGGAGGAGAGGAGAGGGGAGGGNCTACCTTCCCAGACCTTAAGGGAATACACAAAATAGCTGAAGGACTGTTTACAGGGTCTGTCACGATAGGACAACAGGGAATGACTTCAAACCAAAAGAGGGAATTTAGACTACATGCAAGGAAGAACATCTTTACTGAGAGGGTGGTGAGGCACTGAACAGGTTGCCCAGAGAAGCTGTGGATATCTCATCCTTGGAAGTGTTCAATGCCAGGTTGGCTGGGACTGAGCAACCTGGCCAAGTGGAAAGTACTCCTGTCTATGGAGGAGGGATTGGAACAAAGTTATCTTTAGGGTCTTTTCCAACTCAAACCATTGTACAATTCTTTGGCTTTTAGTACTCATTTAACTTCCCAGCAGGAAAGTGCAGCCAGCTCTTTCTATTTCCCATATTTACCAGAGCTGTGTAAATTGCTTTGGAGAAGTAAGGATCGGTTCAAGCAACAGTAACAGATTGGTCAACAATGAGTGCCCCAGCTGAAGGATGGAGATGAAACAAATATTCTTTCCCAAGACTATAGTTCTGTCATGCAGTTCAGTATGTCATGAACAATATAGCTGATGTTCCTTTAGTCAGTTCTCAGCAGAACCAGCAGAAAAGGCTTTTTTTCACAGATTTCTTCATTCTGCGAATAATTGCAATGAATCCTTTAAAATTCATTTTTATCTAACACTTCCCAGTAAAATATAATATTTTTATTAAAGAGCTTAATGTCAGAAAATGTATTTTCATCAGCTTTCTATAAAGTAGTTTTGAAATCAAAATATTTTTTACCTTTGTTAAATATCAGGATTAGATTTAGTCTAAAAATTAAGTGAATAATTTTGAAACAGTCTTCCAAGAAGTAAATAAAAGCTGGAAGTCAGATGGAAACTAGTGGAAACTGTAAAATACAAATTAAAGTACTGAGCTTCTGTCAGAGGATATTGCACTCTCTGATATAATGGAGCAAACAAATACACATTTAATTATTGAATCTATAGTTACTATCTTTGATGCAGGTACAGTAGGTATTTGGTTAGGATATATTTGAAGAAGATAATGTTACGTGCAAAGGACAAACTTGAGTGTCACAACACATGGCACTTTTTCTTCGCAAACTTTCTTACACTTTCTTACATTATTGGATTTCAGGCTGTTATTGCAATGCATATACCAGATAGAGGGAATGCTGCTCTCATTTCAGCAATAAATGAATCAGTTACTAATATTTCAACCAGACTTTACTGAGACAGATACAATTAAGCGGACTAAAGGGTTTATAAATCATCTTTTTTAGATATCATAGGCTATCTTAAAAAAAGAGACATGTATCATTAATTTCCACAGATAGATGAAGTGCTGATACCTCTGAAATGCAAGCAAAAAGATGTGAAATATAAGTCAGCATCGGTGCAGGTTAGGGAAACACTTCATGGCTGAGTTGGCTTCTCATGCCTCCACCAGCACTGCTACCATTCCCCTGGAGAGCAATCCAGATCCAGGCTGGGACATTAACCCAGACAAGCCAGGTCAAGCTGCAAGAAGATCTGAACCACCTGTGCCTTCTCTGAGTCCTCCTCTGCTGCACCTACCTTTCATGCTTCTCAATCCAAAAGCAGTGGGAGGTCCAGGAGGAGGTGTCTAAGAGCAGATTTAGTCCCTGGGCTATTTGTTTTTTGAGTTAAAAAGACTAAAGTGGTTTTAGTAGAATAATATACACATTGCTTGTCAAGTTTAGATCAAAGCAGCTTTAGTTATATGAGAATAGAAGATGTCTGCACTTGGCAAACTCCTATTTTTCCTCCAGGTATGCTATACATTCATCAAAGAGCAACTTCACAAGACATACTTTCAGCTGTCACCCACTCCTAAAAATATTGCAGCTGCCTTCCTTTCTTCCTCAAAAAGATAGAATGGGGCTTTTCTCAGTGGCAGCCATCCTCCCCACTGCGCAGAGATGGGGACTGTGCTGTGCCGTACGAGTCCCTCAGCCTGGGGGCAGGTGTTCATTCTCTCCTGCCCCCAATAGTGTGAGGATCAAACTTGCAAGCAGGAGACACTAACAGAAGCAGGTGTCTCTCACTTTTTTTCTTATTCTCTCTCTCTTTTTTTTTTTCTTTTTTTTTTCTTTTTTTTTTTGTCACTTTCCATATTCTGTGAGCAGTAAACATGCTTAAATATTTGCAGTGGTAAATAAATTTTTTGTTCTTATTGGTTGACTAAAAATTTGGGGGTTTACCAAGATACAGATCAAACCAACAGCAACCACTGTCAGTGAGATTTTTTTTTCCATATTGAAAAAATTTAACAATTAAATTGAATAACTTACTCTGACATATTGAGATGTCAATCACTGTTGAATGGGCCAGGCACTTATTCTGGATTATAGCTCCCAGTTATAAGACCAAGTATTCCTTCAGTATGATGGTCTTTTTGCCAAAAGATTTGATGTTGCATAGAAGGTGCAATTACTGTACAGAGTTTGTGCAAAAAAAGCAAAATACTCAACTACTGACATATGTATAGACCTGAGAAAGGAAAGAAATTCAGTACCAGAGCTGGGTAAAATGGCTCATGGTTCAAGAGGTTGTTTTTAATGCTTTTAGTAAAAAAACCCCTCTGCTGTTGATTTTAAATATATATAGTCAAATTTGGAAAGTGAGTATAAGAACATGATGTAGCTACAGTAGGGTAATTACTTACATGACTGAAAAAAATAAGCAGTCCCCACTCCGCCCTCCAATTTTTCTGGAATTATTTAAAGCTGAAAACTACAATACCAAAATTTACAGAGGTATTTTTTCTGAAGTGTGGACTATACAGTAGTGATAAGGAAAATGAAAACAAACCTCCTGGGATTGTGGTGCTAGTTTGCCCTGCCAGATACAGAAACATATCTATACTTTAAGTATTTTATGTTGTTTTTAATTTTCTTTCATTTCTAGGGAACAACAGTACCTCAGGTCATTTTGATGTCAGACTTCACATCATTTCAGTTTGAGGTGCATTTCTTTTCTTTAGATACTTCAGGAAAACATTATGAGAAGCCTGAAAATTGATTATATGGGCTGTAGCCAGCCTTACAGAAAGATCATGAGCACTAATTTTTCTTGCCAGCAACTATTAAAGTATGTAAACTGGCATTTTAAAGAGTTTGAGTTGAATGGTGATGACTCTAAACAGCTTTTTAAAGATGGTGACAAAAGTACTTACGGGTATTTTCCCCTACGCTCATATTCTCTGTCTTTAATGAGGTAATCATAATAAATATTTCCAGACCTGAAGAAACAGAGCCTGAGAGCTTGTCCATCTTTTCTAAGAGTTTCTATTTTCTCATAAATGTTTCTCTACAACTCTCTCTTCTTTTGGATATACTGATATAACCATGCTGCCATAATAAGCACTAACAATAGAACTCAAATTCAGAGCTACAAAACTTATTTTACAAGGAATAAAGATAATGAAATGGTAAGTAGTATCAATATACATTCATGGGAAAAATTGCTTAAGCCCTGCATGGCTCTGAAAGAGCAAGGTTTCCAGCTATTTTCAAATATTCTGATCAGCATGGAAAATGCAGCAAAGTCCTATTTTGCAGCACTGATTTGCTTCCTATGTGAGCCATAGCAAGGTCAGAATCCCCGGAAGCACACTGCTGCTTACCTCAAGCTTTCTGGGAGCTTCTGCCTAGCTTCTGACTTGGAAGACCTTGAAAGACAAAAAGGAAGAGGAAACAAGTGCCCTTGTTACCAGGGGTGACCCAATCAATCAGATGCTGCCCGCTGGCCGTGCTTTACAGAGCGCAGAGGGAGGATTGACTGCCCATGATGACATTTGTGCCTTGTGTCATTGCTGTGAATCCCTGCCGGGCACACCTGGCTCCCTTAGGCTCGGCACACTGAAGGCACTGTCAGCAAGCAGGATGGGGGTTAAAGGCAGCCTTTTTATTTTGGATAGCAATTCACTAATATTTAGGGACTGAGAGGATTTGTGTTTAAGTACTTATTACAGCCTATTTCTGCCTTGGCAGGAGGAGGTGAGAAGTAAAGAGCACCTGAAGCAGGGAAGGGTGGAGATGTGCCAAAGACCAGAGAGCTTGATTGCCCACCTAGAGCAAATCTTCGTGGGCTTTGGGAAGCTGTGGGATGGCTGCTCTCACCTGCTTCACGACTTGCCTTTCTTTTCCTGCATATTATTTCCATTTCTACTACTTGTAGTGTCTTTTGTTGCTCTTTGCTTCTTACTATGAATTAATATGCTGCTCAAAGCTAAACAGCAACTGAACTAACAAAGATAGGTTATTTATATCTCCTCAGGATTTCAATGTCACAGAAGAAAAATGGGGGACTTGATCAGATCAAGCAATATTTTGCCTCTGCAGCCCCATGTAAGTGACTAACTGCTTTGATGGCAGGTGCATTGACGGCTTTAGTTTGGATACGGATGGAAAGTAGATTGCTTTTTGGAAGACACTGCTCCTTTACTCAAATTTGCTACACCACAGCTCTCTCAAGGATTAGAGCACACCTGGACAGTGTGACCATGCTGTAACTATCACTGTGTCCATGTATAGTTTTTACTTAGAAGTCAAAGCTCCTTCTTCTTTTAATTAGCTGCATCCATCAGGACCTGTTTTGTTTTACGTTATAATAATTTCTTGCTGGAGGAACACAGGAATACAAGCACCATTCCTGCTGGTGAGGAACTTCTCCATCCATTTTGAAAAGACAGGGCTGCAGCTTGAGGGCTACAGAGCATTTTCCTTTAAAAGCCTAATTTCTGATTCCTGTCTGACATTGTCAGGAGGAGATCACTGGGAATGCTGAGGGTGGCAGGATAGGGGACCAGCATATGATATTCTTCACAGCCTGCTCTCATGCACTGCTGTCTCTGACAGTGACTCACACCAGCAAATCTTTGCAAAAGTGATGCACTGCCTGCTGCACTTACTACTGCGGAAGCTGCTGCTTAATCCACATTTCTCTCCTGTTTGTCTTCTGGAAAATGCCTTATTTCCCCTTCTGCTTCAGGGAGAAACAAGGAGAAGCTGTTTCACATGAGACCTAACACAAGATGCAGAAGGATTTTCTCTGCCCCCTTCCTATCTGAGCCAGTAGAGCCCAACACACACCTTGATCTGTACTCACTCTTAAATCATTCAATCAGCGACATCCCAGGAAGTGACTGGAAAATACAAACATAACCCAGGACATACTCAGTGAAGGAATGATTGCTCTTTGCTCTGTGTGTGTGTATGTATATATTTTCTGATGGCTTTTTTGGTCCTGCACCCTTGCAGTTAGGGAGAACATAAACTCGACTCTGAGGACATCGGGTCAAGGAAGAGAAACCTCTTCTCTGAGGCTCCTTTTTATAACACAATGCCATATACCATTACCACTTTCTCATTTCCTAAGTCCCTTATTCCACCTGTCAGCACATGCAGCCTCTCTCTTAGGCAAATCATCCCCTATTCCTTTGGTGGTCTTGCAGAGCTCAGAGCCAAACTGAATTGTTACACGAGAATACAACTACAGTCTTAAAAGCCTGTTTACGCTGAGGAGGCAGAAATTAATTGATGCAGACTTGAACAAAGATAGGCAGTCATTTCTCTGTGGGAGAGCCACAGAGAGGACTAAGGGGTCCCTCACCTTAAAGGTCACAGTTTTGTTTTTATTTTTAGTAGCCACTCTGGAAAACTAGTGCACCTTCTCACCTGGAAGAAAACCCTGGTACCTCCTCCTCTGTTTTTTATATCCTCATAAACATCCTATTGACAGCAGGATGTAACAGCCTACGAACAGACTGATTAGGTGTTCAGAAAAATGAAAACCGTAAGTCTAGACTGCAGACTCTTGGATCTGGAAATCAAATGCATGCATGGATGACTCATTCTTATTTTCCAGAAAGAAAATTGTACACTTCCTTTTAGCTAAGTTTTATGAGTAAAACGCTTCTCACTGTGTGTTGAGCACATACTATTTGAAAGATCTGGAAATGTGTCATGTATTGGCAGTATATCCTAGCAATAAAATATGCACAAATTCATAAGCACCATCCTCTCAAACAATTTCTGGCCAAATCTCTCTCAGAAATCAACGAAAAACCTTGACAAGGGAAGTAAAATAAGATATAGTGGATACCAAAGAAAGAAATATCCTTCTCCTTCAGCCTTCTCTGTCTTTTTGACCTAGCTTAAAATCACCCAGTGAGGCATTTATGCTATATGTGACTTTGGAGAGGCTATAGTTGGACATATACATTAGCTCACACCTCAAACTGATAACCAAAACATTTTTTTATTTATGAAAAGGTCTCTGAACAAATTTTCAGATACACAGGCACTTTTTTTTTTTCTTTTTTTTTTTCTTTTTTTCTTTTCCTTCTGTCACACTGTCCTGTTTTCATGTGTTAGAGTGGTTGGACATCAAGAGGAATATTTCATTATGTCCTTTTTAAGAACCATAAATTGCCCAGCCTGTCTGCCAAGATGCAAGCACTGTGAATTTACTGTCTGTTTTCTGGCTCTGGCACCCATCTGTCATGTGGTCATGGGTATGTCCCTACACTTTGTACCTCTCCTTGACTCCCGTAGAACTCGCTTGGATATCCAGCCTTGCAAGGCAGAGTTTCCTGCTTACAATGTGTCTACTTCAAATCCCCCATGTTAGCTGGAGATTAATTAACATAACATGAATGGTGTAAATAAATAACACATCACAATAATACACTTCACTTATTTCATCCCACTCCAAACAATCTTAGATCTTGGTCTCCAGATAATAATTTTGCACCGGTGATAAAACAGACAATTTGGAGATATATACTCATATAAGCATTTATCTCCATCATTATAGAGGGTTAATCTCCTGCTATAGGTTTCCATTCTTTCTGGCCTACTGTGATTATTTTTGCTGGAATATGCCTGCTTCTGTTCCCCTGCCTTTCTCACAATAAGCCACAGCATGGTGCTACTGCAGGCTTTTTGGTTGTCAGTCAAATTATACCACCACAGACATCCCAGGTTTTTTATTTCTGTGGATGATGTAGACAATAAATGCTTTTTTGCCTCCTGACCATGATGCTTCTTCTATTATGTTGGAAAGACAATGGGATGATGTCCAGTCTCTGTTAAGGTACAAATGGTAGCACTGGTAACATATCCATAGGTAATGCGTTAAATAGTATAATCCAGCGGCAGTGAAACCTTTGATTACCAGAAGACATGCCTTGAATTAGGTTCTATATTGAACAAAGAAGAAGAAAAAAGTGCAGATTATTATTAGTAATGAACAGCCTATGATGGTCTTTATTGCTTGGTAAAAGGCTGGAACATTTTCTACTGGTCAGCATTCAAGGAGCTCCAGTCTCAGCAGCAGATTTGCAGGAAGTAACATCAACATGGCAGTGACCAGATTTAGTTCTTTGTGACTTATCCCAAATGTTCTTATTAATGGAGGACAGACATATGAGTTTTACTCATCACATTTGATAGGTAAATGGGAATCCAAAACCAGTAAGTCCAAAAATTTAAGACTTATTTTAACAATCTTAAGATTTATGGTTTTGAAATAAGGGGAAAGTTCTTAAACATGCTTTCCTCTTCCCATAAGCCACTGTTCTGTTTTGTCTGAATTTGCCTTAATATGATTATTTTTCATCTTGATATTGCTTTCAGGAGGAGGCCGGATAAACAGCACTGCTCTTCATGGGATGCAGAGAAGAAAGGAACTGAAGTCTTTTGTATTTCAGGCTCTCTTACATGGTCTGTCTCGTAGTGTCACAGCATTCCCCACACCCCAGACTGGATGTGAGACTTCAAATGGTGATGCATGTCCACACACAGAAGAGTTTGGCCACAGCTGACACAGAGATTTGTCAGAAGCAGTGCTGTGGTAGCGGTCAGGGTAAGAGGGCTGAGCTGCAGGACATGCCCACCTGCTCCACCACACTTCAGCAGTGCAGGTAACTTCATGCATGCCCTATTCTGTTCAGTGCTTGAGACAAAACAGCTCTTGCTGCTGCTGCTTGAAGGGGCAGATGAGATGGTTTGAGCTACGCTTGTAGGAAGCCGCTAAAGCAGTAATGGCCTGTTCAGCTCCACACTCACTAGGCAGAGGAATTTACCTCAAGGCACACATGAGACCTGAAGGCACATCTGGAAGTGAAAAAGCATCTTCAGAGAAAAAATTCTGCATTTAGTCTCCAAGGAAGAATTTGAGCCACCTCAGAGCGTTTCTGTTTCATTCTATGGTTTTGGGGGGTTTTTTTGAAGGCATAATAACTGTAATGAACATTACCAAATGTGAATTTTCCCTCTCCCTTCTTTGATGGAGGACAAGCAATGTAAAAGTAGCAATTGCTCTTTCTCTGCTTCTTCTTCCAACATTTGCAATTATTACAATTTGTATCTTCTTTTCACTAGTCCATCAGTTTGAGGTGATGTCTGGAAATGAAAAATAATTTTCTTTGCATTACCACTGCATCCTCAGCTTTAAGAGGATTCTTTCTCTCCCTTTCATGTTTAGATGGGGTATTACTTTTTCTGCCTTATGCATCCTTAAAGGACCAGAAGCCTTTTCCCTCTGCTTTTTAATTTACTTAGGAAAAGCACATTAATTAAACAGTTACATTTGGTTGGTTGAAGGTTGCATATGATATTTATTTAGCTGGAGGTTTATCTGGCTGTCAGAATAACTCACTGGAGAGATCACAATTTGATTACAATACTGGTCAACCAATGTGACCTTCAACAGGACCACCTGTGGTGGACTTTGTGAGCCTGCCTGTGGCACTAATCCCTGCCTTTTCTGGCATGATTTTACATGCTACTGCACCTCAGGCACACAGTATGAAACTTCTGTCAAGCCTTCAAGAGACCAGCAGTGTGATTCCAAAAATGCGGATAAATATACAACTCAGAGATAGCCATGTTACCTCTTCTTCTAAGGATTCCAGGACTGTAAACGAGGGAGAACTGGAACAACCAGACAATCAATTTATGGAACACTGAAAAGGTCAAGATATTGTAATATGCTGTGTTCCACCGTGTCTATGGAATATTAAAATTCAGATGGTTCATTCCTAGAAAATAATCGCAGTTGGGCAAATACAGAGGCACAGATTTCTACCGTGGTGGCAATTACACAAACAAATGGATCTACTCCAATCACAAACATTCTTGTGTGATCCTCTTTGGAGTTTGTATATTTGGAGTAGTAAGTTGTTCCACTCAAGCAGAACAACTTAACCTAATAACAGAGTTGGAAGTCTTCTTGCCTTCTTCTTTCTCATAAAGTGATGAGGAAACATTAACAGTCAGATCAACCTCTGCAAACCTTTTAACTTCAGCTGTTGATATGACAGTCAGGAGCCTCTGTTAGAACATTTTGATGCTTAATTTGTACTTCACATTTCAGTTGTTTTGCTGGGTTAAGGAATTTCACCACTGACTATTACAAGGGAAAAACCAGGTTTCTGATCTGTATGACCCTGTACCTCTTACATGCTTTTGAGGGAAAAAACCTTTTCCAGAGGATGTGATTTCTAAACCTCTGGACATTGCTAGTCTAATCGGCCCTAGGTAGTCCCCAACATTTTTTAAATCCTTACCAAAATCTGGACCTACAGCTACAGCTGAGGCTGCAGCAGAAACACATGGAGCAGAAAGGATATTATATGTATCTTGCAGAAAATACTCTTCTTAGTATGTCTCTCCTCTCAGTGCTTGCTTATACTAAGCACTAAAAGTCACAAACCTCTATACACAGCAGAACTTGACTGTTTAGAAAGGAAATAATATAGCCAGCTAACCTAGACAGAGAATTGATGCATTATTTCAGCAGAAATGAGGAAAGTGATGTCTGCCATTTGTCTTCAGTTACAGGAAGAAATAAGTCCTGTCCCAAACTAAAACAGGAGTTGTTGGCCTCTTGCATTGCAACTACAAACAAAGTTGAAAGAGTACTCTGGAAAGAGCTCCTGAGTTAAAATACAGAACATCAGAAGACATCCAAGTCATGTGAGAATCAAAGAAGTGAAAGATTAATAAAGGAAGTAAAACCATGTCCATATCTCCCCAAGTTGTTTTCTGATATCCGTGGCAGAATGGTGAATTTGACAGAAACATATTTATGTCTGCCAGGCAGATTTCCAGTTACAAGTAAAAATTCTTTTTGCCTAAGAAAACTCTATTTTCAGTAAGAAAGTGATGGAAACTAATTTCTAATGTATATAAGCTCTTCTGTAAACAATACAGAATCATTCTTCAGGGTATTTTTACTCTGTGTATTAGGAGGCAAATGTTTGGTAACACTTATTTATTTCTATATTTATGGTATAACTGTTTTGCAATGTTATTTTAACTCAATTTAGCTTTCCTTCTGTTTAATATTTAGAAGTTTGGGGGTTGGGTTTTTTTGGCACGTGGAAGCAAGTCAACTGGAGAGCATTTTCTTTGCCATCTGAGGTCAAAAGTAGCAGCATGGAGTCAGAGAGGGCCATTCAGCAGGCAATTTGTACCCCCAGTTGGGTACAAATTCTGTTGAATGCAGCTGATATAAAACATACAGGGTCTGGGGCTAATAGAAACAGCAGAAATTAGGAAAATTATTTTTCTAGAAAAGCCTGAACTATAGAAAACATTAAGCATGCTGTTAAAGAAGTTGTAAGTCTGGCTCAGGGGACTGCAGAGCTTATCCCTTCTTCAGAGTCATATTGCAACTGCTAATACAAGAGGAAACAGAAGTTTTAACCACTTTTTCCCATGAATAGGCGGTTTTACATACTTCTAACAGACTGTCCATTTCTTTCCATATAGATTGCTTTGCAGCCATAGTGTGATAAAAACCAAAATTGATGAAAAATTCAGCTGCATGTGAAAATGAGACTTGGAAAAAATGGTGCTCCTTTACCAGTATTAAAGTTGTGCTCTCTTTTTTGAGTAACTCCAGCTTTATAGCAGGTATTTGAAAATAAGTAGTGAATTAATCATAGATATGTCCTTCACCATTCTACAGAAACATCTCCGCTTTGAGCTATTTTGGAAGCCCTAGCTGCTCTGCGCAGTGCCTTCTCCATGAACAGCCAAAAATAAGGTTGCTGGAGACTGTCTTCACTGAGAAAACCCATTTCAAAACTTGCTCAAACTGTTAGATCTTGGAAAACCACGTTTGTCCAAGTGCTTGCATTTCAGCAGTTCTGTTTTCCAAGTGCATCCCTGTGCACTCCTGTGCACCCACACCGTGCAGGCAGCCAGGCCTTGCCTTCCCCAACAAGGCAGATGATCCCCAGCTATGCAGAGATCCAAGTGCAAGGTCAGGCTTTCACTGTGCTTCTGCTCCAAGGTGGTGTCAGTGTTGGAAATTGGGGAGGGAACTTTCCCCTCCTTTGCTCTCAGTAACTCCCCATGTGCTAATTAATGACAAAGTTTTACTGCCTGCACTACTGAGGGACATAGATATGCAAAGATTTTGCCTACAGGGCACGATAAAGACATTACAAGACTATATTGTGAGTAATTAGGATAAAACATATAATTGAGAAATTGCTGATCAAGTGAACATCCTCCAACAAGTACACCAAACCTTATATGAGCTCATTTAAGAGTATGAATAGGCATAAGTGGCCAAATTAAGTTTGGCAGACAATTTAAATTGTGTTATTTCCTAATTCTGGAATGCCTAATTTTGTATTTTTCTTTTCCCATGAGCGTGTGTGTGCACGTGTTCATGTACACATAAACAGGAGATCAGTATCCATAATTTGCTTTCAGTGAGGATTACGGCCTTCTAGGGATCATTCCTTGAACCTTAAGAAAAAAGCTATAGGTCTTGCAGACATCTTGGGGAGGAGAAGGTGATAAGACATCACAATATAGCCAGGAGTTTTCCACAACACAGAAGATGTATCAATACATTAACAGAAATCTGCAAACTACTGCAGCATTTTTTTTTTCCCCCCAGGCAAACCACAATTTCTCTCTACTGTTTCCCTTCCACAGTACACATTCTTGTGAATTTGCCCACGCTTGGTGTTACAACAAAAGAATGGAAGTAATTTTTCAGGTCACGTTGCCTCCCATGAGATGTCCCTGCCACTTGAAAGCAGAAGTGCTTTAGTCTCAGGTTCATGTGTGTCCTTGTAGATAATACGGACAGGCCAGTGGATGGTGACTCTAGTAACACACTTTAAAATGGAACATACTTTCAGTTGGAAAATACAGCTCCTAATCAGTGATGACTGTAATATCAACAGTGTTTCAGAAAACTTTATAATAAGCTCCATTTAGAGATTGATGGGAAAAAATGCAGAAAATCACCTAAAAGGGCCAATGATGCAGAAAGAAGGAGACTGTCAAAACCTAGAAGGAGGATGGTGCTTACCAGGTGTCTGCACTTCAAAAAAGAAGGGGTAAGGCAATCCTAACAACAAACAAAAATCTGAAATGTCTTATCCAGTCATTCTCCTGATGGAGACTGGAATTGTCTATTCTTGGTAGACCCCTTCCCTTCCCTTCCCTTCCCTTCCCTTCCCTTCC
>VYXD01008480.1:334028-345689 GCA_013397195.1 Hylia prasina
TTGGGGTGGGCAGGGAGGGGGGAGTGTTTGTCATTTTTTACATCACTTTGCACTGAGCACAATGAATACATTAGTCTGCTCAAGGCTTTTTGTTTCTGTCATAAGTGATCAATAATCATCTGGTGGTAAGATGATCTTATTACAGAAAAAGCCAAAGTGCACGCTGAGAACAGCTGAAATACAAGGTCAATAACTCTTGGGTTATCAACAGTAAACCTGCTTTGCATATTTGAAGATGACGTATTTCTTTCAAAGTAAAGGCAACTTCAAGCCTCTGATGAGCTTTATTTTCAGTGCAAAACAGTCATAGAAAACAAGCCTTGCTTCGGAGTAGTCTTCTCATCCTTAAACATCCCTGGACCTCATTTGATCTTTCTCTTTAGTGAAGGTGGACGGGAATTGCAGTCCTTTTAGGTAAGAAGAGTTTTTGTAGCCCCCAATACAAAGGTTGGTTTGTTCCTAGTGCCCAGCAACTGCTACAGGCTTTCCAGACACAAAAGAAAGGCGTAGTCTGTGGCCTGAAGATCGTGCATGCTAAAAAGGCAGTCAGCTGGAGGGTATCACAGATCAACAACCAGCACCGCCGCCGCCGCCTGGTAACTGGCTTCATTCCGGGAAATGTAACAGTTCAGTGAGACGAGTCATTTGTGCCGAGGTGCTGGTGGCTCAGAGGACTGCCCTAACCTTCGGGTCAAGCCTGGGGTATGAGGAGCCGGGGCTGCGAGAGAGGGAGCCTGGACAGGAGGAAGCGCTGGGGGCAGGTGAGGCAACCTTTCCTGAGAAGGCATTGGATCGCAGCACCGGACCAGGGGAATGAAATATGAAAAGGGAGCAGGGCAGATAATCGGCAGGGGAAGAGGTTATGCGAGGACTCAGAGCCTAGCATAAAAAGCTTGAAGTAATGAGTTTAATCTACGAAATCTAGTCCTTAAATTGTATGTGCTTGCCAATTAGCTAACCATTCTGCAAATCAGAATGGAATTCAGATTGTATCTTGGTAAATGTATTGACTCTGAAGTGCTGCAAGGAGAAAAAAAAATAATTCTCACCTCTTTCCCCTACTGTGGGTTTTAAATATGAACAAAAAATCAGATCTGAGAATTCAGGAACCTTTTAATATACTTGAGTTCACATTCTATCTAGCCTAGACTACCACAGTTAAAATCAAAAACTCCTATGGTAATATGACTTCAGGGGGCCAAATTCAGAGCAGTTGAAGAGCTTTTTACCAGTGAATATTGCCGTGCATTGTAAGGAGGGGTCACCACCAGTCACTGAATGGATTAAAGTGCAGGAGATGTGAGGCTGTTACCTTCCAGGGAGAAAAGCACTTACACTATATTGAGGCAACCCATGGCCCTCTTGGGGTCCTCTAATAAACACTTAAACATTGCATATGTATAAAAAGAGTTGCAACATAATATTTATTCTCCTGTATTAAAGAATGTTTTCATGTATGTATTAGTTTATGCATGTCATAACAGCTTTCAAAATGGCTGAATGATATTGATTCAACTAAAAATACTATGAGAGAATAGCTAAAATTAATTTGAATTTCAGTTTAAGAGAACTGTAAAAATAATGTCAATTTTACATCACTGGACAGCTAGCTGTGGTAATTCATAGGAACTAACAGCAAGCCTTCATAAAGCTATTGTTTTACCCAGATTTTACTGGTATGGACATAGAAAAAGTAGGCATGAGTCAATGCCAGAAATTGCTACCAAGATCAGCACTCTGGGCAAGAATATTTACAGCTGTGTTTCAGAGTCTGGGAATGTTTGCTTTAGATGGTTGGCAGTACTGTGCTTTGTACTGCAGAGGATCAAAAATTCATTATGTTTGATTGGTAACACAGGGATGTAATAATACAGTGTTTCTCATTTTCTTGGAGAAGTGTTATCTAATTTGTGCTAAATTTTGCAGTTATGCGCCACATTGAGATGGATCAGAGGTGTATGGCTGGGAGATGTGTAGCTGGGTTTTCTAGCAGGGAATTTGACTTGCACTGATGCATATGCATTTTTTTTTTGTACTAGCCTCCTGTGGTATTGCCTGCACATGCTGATGAAATAATCTGCCTGAGAGCTGTTAGAATTTGTATGGAAGGAACTGGTTTGTTTATATGTAGATCAGTTATTACTGCAAAGAAAAATGCATGCATGGAAAATTGTTACCACAGATAGATGCTGGCTTCTGAAAACTGGGCCTCTTTAAGATAAACTTCATGTATCATGTCAGAGAAATAAATAAGATGGGGGCAAAACCACTACTGTGTTTTTTTATTACGTTCTGCTTATGCCAATCAGTATAATATACATTGCAAGGACCCGATACTATGCTTGCCATGAAAAGACTTGGGATTTTATCAGTGTCAAATCAGACCCTCACCCATATTCTCACTGTTTGCCTGACAATCATTATAAGAAATACAGTGGTAAAATTTCCTTGCAGTCACATTTTGTAAAATATGTAATATGTATTGGTAATTGCTGTATGTTTTGCTTGTACTCTAATGTTTCTTTTCTCCGTTTTGAAAATGACTGCATACAAATAGCACCTCTTAGGTTTTTTTTCCACTTCCCCATCTATATTTAGAATTATATCTATTTAATTGAGTGACAAATGTTCTTCTAGAAACCCAAAAGAGACAGATAGGATAATGGGAGGGTGAGCTGTTCTCTCTTCTCAACAGGACATTAGCAAACCAGGATTCAGCTTTGAGTCCCATCTCTTAGCATTCCCAAGGCTCACCAGTTCTTGGTCCTGCTTTCAGTCCTCTGGATTTGAGCTACCTTGAGGCATCACAGAAACCCTGTGCAGGACAGAAGCATTTAAAAAGTCTGTCCTTCTTCTGGCAGAGCTTCTTGGTCCTCACTGGCTTCTTGGAGCACTGGTTCAATGGTTGTCTGCATGCAAATCAAGTGTTCTCTGGGGACAGTGTTGGATGGTGCAAGCACTAATGCTCCCTTCTGTGTAAATGTATCAGGAAACTGTATGCAAAAAAGGCTTTTCCAAGGGATTTGTCTGAAATGGAGCCAGTGGATCTTGAGTTCCACTGAGCTCTGACTGTTAATTTTTGTGGATGGAGATGGTCAGGTCTCTGAGGAATGGGCTGGTAAATGTCACTTATTGCAATTACTGGTTCACAGTGTTTAAGTGGAGTTTACAGAACTAAAGTTAGGCTCATGGCTCCACAGGGCAAATGTATTCCACATCCAGACACGTATGTCATGAGATGTATTGCAAATGAGACAGCAATGTCCTTCTAGACTAATTCCAAGAGACAGAAAGGAAATGTGAGCAAGAAAAATAAGGTCACACCATTATGTCTACTGATGACTTCCAATCTCTGGTGACTTTCTGTCTTGGAACTTAAACAATAATAATTGTATTCTGTTACATCAAAATAGTCATGACTATTAGGTTTACTTGTACTGTAGCAGTGGGTGCTAAGCTCCAATTTGAAACAGAGGTGGTCCCAGTTGGTGCTTGGAGAGTAATGCACTGATGAGACCTTTTAGATGGAAAGAGTGCAAATAATTGAGAAATAACTGAAAGTTGGTGAGGTAATAGTGTTAATAAAGAAAGTTAATATTTATACTGAGCCAGAAAAACATTTGCATAAAGTTAAAAAAAGCCTAAGCACTATTAAAATTTGTAAGAGAGAATGCTTGACTGAAATAGTAGCAGTTGCTGTTTCCCCAGATTTTAATCAATCTTCTGTCAGTGTCAAATAGAAAACATGAAATTCTTTTATTATTTGGAACCATGCTTATAGAGAAATAAAATGTAATCTTGGAGTCCTTTTAAGTGGGATATCTTGCAGTGTACTAAATAATTTGATTTGGAGGGAAAATATATCAAATATGTTTACATGTCATAAAAACAACATGAGATATTTTTCATATTAGATTTGTTACATATGTACCTTCTTTGTGGAAAATGTGCTGCTGCTCTCTGTGTTATTAACATTTTCATTAACAAGATGATAGATGCTCCTTGAAACAAAATGTTTTGCTGAAGACTAGCAGAATCAGTGTTTTAGGTTTGGGAAGACATATCATCCATAAGGAAGATGCTACAATCTGTTAATGAAGCATTAATTAAGTTTGCAGTTACAAATATGAAATTATGGTGCAATTACCTTTTTCAGGAGTCATTATTGTATTAAGGGTTCTGTTTTGTTTATATTTGTCTTTTTCACAGTGATGTCAACTAGCTCTTACAGTGAAATGTTACTTTTCCTCAAATGTGTGTAACATCTACCTTTTTCTGGACAATTTGTTTGCTTCCACCTTGTTTTTCAATAGATGTCCATGTCTTCCTTTGTTTTTTAAGATGCCAAGGTAATTGGAAAACCAATCCTAGGTAACATGGCAACTTGGAAGAGCATGTCAAAACCCAAATTGTTTAATTGTTCATTATGAACAATTCTGTTTACTGCAGACGAATGGGTTTTATGCCAAAACTCCAGCTGAACTATAAAACTTTCATCTTTGGACTATGCCCTAATGTGTTGTTATTAAGCTTTAAAAGTCAATGAAGTAGGGGGAAGTATGTTAAACCGACAAAAGTTAAAATAACGTTGACAAACCGGCAGTTTAAAATTTTTGATGGAACAGCTGATGAATTTGCAGAAGAGCCTAAGATGATAAGGGTTGTTATGGTCTACTTAAAACCATTGTGAATTCATGCAGTATTGCTCTTCTGGAAGTTGCAAATCCAAATATCCTTACAGAAAGGATCAATATATTTTGGAATATACACTGGAGAATTGATGCAGTTATTTGAAGGCACTTGAACATGCATAAGGCACTGAGTTACACTATAAACTTTTAGGCAGTGTGAGATTCCAGTAAAATCACTATTATTTAATTGTGAAGCTTTAGCTGCATGTTACAGACACAAACTCCTGTAGAGCTCATATATTTTGGGGCAGATTTCTTTAAGATATATCTGAGGAAACTGAAAAATATCATTCTGAAGAATATAAGAAGGGGATAAATGCATATAGGGATCGACTCAGAAAAAGTGAAAGAAAGTGAAGTGTACCACATCTGTACTGATGTACAGGGCATTTCTGGAGGGTTTGTTTTGGGATGCAGGCTGGTTACTAAGAGAGAGGCAAACACACCAGTTTTAGGGAAAAAACCTAGCGGTGATTTAGACTGCAGTAGTAATAAATGAACTAGGCTGTTACTTTAGAGGGTTTGGGAGGAATTTGTTTATCTCCTGTAGCTAGAAAACACTGTTTATGTAACCTGTTGTCCTTTCTTGAGTATCAAAGCAGTCCAGTGGTTCTGTGTCACCATGATGCAGAGGTAATCAAAGCAAACCTTCAGAGACTGACCCAACATAGTCATTATTTTGGCAGAGCATCGGAGATAATTTCAGCAAAGAGGAAAAGAAGCTCTGCATTGATAAGTAGGTTTCAGTCTGGACAGCTGGGTAGAAATAAACAGTCCCAAGTGGTCTGATACCAGTTTAAAACCACCCTGCTGAGATTTTCACTGTTAGCAGAATACAGTGCCCAGATCGTGAATTACTTCTAAATGAAAGCAATATCTGCTTAGCTTTTTTTTCTCCTTCCCTTTATCCAACTAACACTCCTAGAATCTGTGCTAAGGCACATGGAGGAGAGGGTACTGATTCACGTTGGCTTCACCAACGGCAAGTCCTGCCTGACCAACTGAGGGGCCTTCTGTGACAGTGACTGCATTTGTGGAAAGGAGAAGGGCTACAGATGGCATTTATATGGACTTCTGTAAAGACTTTGATACAGTCGCCCAAAACATCCTACTCCCTAAACTGAGGAGAGAAAGATTTGATGGATGGACTGTTTAGGTGGATGAGGAATTGAATGGATGGCCACATCCAGAGGGTAGGGGTTAGCAGCTCAATATCCAAATGGAGGTCAGTGACAAGGGGTGTCCCTCAGGGGTCTGCACTGGGACCAGTACAGGTTAGTATCTTCATTAATGACAGAGACAGGGGGATTGAGTGCACCCTCAGGAAGTTTGCAGAGAACACCAAGCTGAGTGGTGCATTTGACACAACTGAGGGATAGGATGCTGTCCAGAGGGACTGGACAAGCTGGAGAAACAAGCCCATGGGCACCTTATGAGGTTCAACAAGGCCAAGTGCAAGGTGCTGCAGCTGGGTTGGGCAACTCCCAGTAACAGTATAAGCTGAGGGATGGAGGAATGGAGAGCAGCCCTGCCAGAAGGAATAGGGGATACTGGTAGATGAAAAGCTAGATGTAACTAGAAAGCCAATTGTATTCTGGGCTGCAACAAAAGCAGCATGGCGAGCAGGTTGAAGGAGGGGATTCTGCCCCTCTTCTCTGCCATGGTCAGATCCCACATGGATCGCTGCATCCACCTCTGCAGTCCCCAACATAAGAAGGACATAGACCTGTTGGAGGGAGTCTACAAGAGGGCCACGAGCTGATCAGAGGGATGGAGCACCTCATGCATGAAAACAGACTGAGAGCGCTGGGGCTGTCAGCCTGGAGAAAAGAAGGCTCTGGACACCTCATTGTGGTTTTTCAGTACCTTAAGTGGCCTACAAGAAAGATGGAAACAGACTTTTTNTCAGATCCCACATGGATCGCTGCATCCACCTCTGC
Organism: Hylia prasina; assembly: GCA_013397195.1. Lineage (NCBI taxonomy): Eukaryota > Metazoa > Chordata > Aves > Passeriformes > Sylviidae > Hylia > Hylia prasina. The sequence goes on from VYXD01008480.1 coordinate 340,660, forward strand.
AGTCCCCAACATAAGAAGGACATAGACCTGTTGGAGGGAGTCTACAAGAGGGCCACGAGCTGATCAGAGGGATGGAGCACCTCATGCATGAAAACAGACTGAGAGCGCTGGGGCTGTCAGCCTGGAGAAAAGAAGGCTCTATGGACACCTCATTGTGGTTTTTCAGTACCTTAAGTGGCCTACAAGAAAGATGGAAACAGACTTTTTAGCAGGGCTTGTGTGATAGGACAAAGGGTAATGGCTTTAAACTAAAAGGAGGTCAATTTAGATTGGACATAAGGAAGACGTTTTTTACAATGAAAGTGATAAACCCTGGGACAGTTTGCTCACAAGGGAGGTAGATTTCTCATTCTTGGAAAGTGCTCAGCAAGCACATTCTGAACTGAAAAGACATTTTAGTTAGTTTTTAATAACTAGCTACAAGGAGTTGAAAGAAAGGACTTCTATAACAAGTTACTATAAGCGTAGTACAAGAAGTATCCATGCTCATACATGTGAGTAGTTTCTAACCCCATGTTATTAATAAACAGATAAAGACAAAATGACAGTCTGCATCACTCAGCTAGGTTTGGCCGGTAAATGGAAAAGTGTTGTGGGAATCTTGCATATATTAGTGGCACTAAAAAAGATGCAAGTGAGCATTTGAGCCTATCATAGACACACTATCAGTTTGGATGACAGTGTACTAATAACATTTAAATCCACATTTTCTGTAGTGCCTTTTAAATGATGCTTGTGTCCTTGTGATTATTTTGTTAACTGTAGCTGCTCATTTTTCATAAAAGTCAGAGACTTTTACACTGAGTCAGTTTTGACTAAAGCTCTGTAATTTGTTTTTTAAAGGTCTAGTACATTAGAAACAAAACATAAATTTCTCTTATTTACAGTAGGTTGGCTATAAGATAATTTTCTGCGATCTCATCCATAGAGGAATCAATTAAGAATTCTTGCTACATTCTAGCCCATTCCCTTGCTATTCATTTTGTATACCTTGATAGAAAATTAAACTCAAATACCTTTATATTTTCATTTGGGGGAATTTACAAATATGTCTGTTGTAAGTGAACTTTGTGGATCTACACCAAATACTGTATCTTTTTCTTGCATAGTGTATTGCAAATAGTTTGCGTTTTGTTAAAAACCAAAGCTCTGTAAATTATCTTGTGGATGCAAAGTAACCAATTTGGGGACAACTGGCTGACTACTTTGGAAAGCACTCTCATATTCTGTGGTCATTTGGGGCATTTCCTTGGTTTATTTCTTCATTTTTAAATTTATTGTTTGTAATCTGCCTTAGAAAGGTAGGCAACCATACTGGTTACAGCAGTGAGTAACTGATGGCTTAAATGTTGAACAGCAAAGTAGTTAACAGCTTTCAATCTGTGTAAAGTAAAATCAGTTTCCCTAGTTATTAAGGATCATTGCAAGAATTTGCTAGCATCAATGACATGATTAAAAACCAGATTAACACTAGGTGTGGGTCCATGAAATTCCCAAGTGTACAAATTTACAAGCACTTTTTAAAGCATATATAATGATATAGCTAAAGGCTGTTGTTGGCAATCTGCTCCGCCCTGGCTTACTCATCCTCTGCTCATGCTGGTGAAAACTTCAGTGCAGTAACTTCATGGCACATCATTCAATGATGTTTAAATAGGATAATTTATTCCCTTCTCTCTCACATTTTATTTCCTTCTATTAAATAAATTTCAGGCTCGGAAGTAACAAGGGAGTTGAGTTTGTGACCTGAATATAGCTGAGATTTGCCTTCAGATTGCTTCCAGTCCAATCACATGTACTTTCCATTTTCAAACTGCTGTTCTCTCTACTAATATCACATTAGTTTTTCATGTAAAGATTTTTAGGCTCTGAGTTCCAATAATTTTCATTTTATGATGATCAGTCAATGCATGGAAGTCAAATCCTGATTTATTCCAGCCATTAGGTTGCAGGGATTCTTGGGTATTTGGACTGCAAGCACTACATTTGCCAGAAGCAGATGCTTCTGTTGTTCCAACACACATATTTTGTGATCTTCACACAGTCAGAACCACAGAACTGGTATGACCTTCCTTGAAGAATGAGAGGGGTAAGTAAGGTTTCTCTCAGGAGGGAGAGGGAGGTTGCCTCAAGAGGTCCAACACACTGTCCCTTGCAGACAGAGTGGTCCTAGACTGACATAACAATGGCCTTAGCATCATCTCTGAGCTCAGTTTCTTTCTATTGTAGGACCTGGACTACCTGGCAGTTTCTCTGTAGCCCCAGCAGGATAGTTACACATGACCTAATACTAAATGGAGCTTGGTGTTAGGTTCCTTCCTGCTGCTTCATTGTTGCACGAGCACACAGGATTTCCAGTGCGTGCCACCAAATACTGCATAGGCTAATGTTAGCCTAAGGTTAACTCAGTTATTTAAAATGCATATGCACTGCTGATAAAGTTAGCACTATAGATCCTCACATTAATTTTCTGAAAATGTGTGGCACATTTTGAGAAGAAAAAGGGGAAAAAACCTAAAAAAAATGCATTTTCAGAAGCAGTGAGTAATGGAAAGTTAAAGAGGCCCCAAGATGTTTGTTTCTATTTTTTTTTTAATGTGCACTTTCACAAATTGCTGAATAAAAGTGTGTGTTTGAAAAAATATTCCATTCCTAGCTGCACATGTGTATTAGCTCCTATGTGTACCCATGCTGTTTCAGGGAGCAGACAGGGCAGAGCCAGTCTTGAGTGGCTTGAGGCATAATTCTCCTTCTACCCAACCCTCTCATCCATGTCTCCTGTGAGATGAAATGACCGATAGTGTTAAGTGACCTATACTACCGCTTTCCACGTTGAGATCCTGAAATAGATTTTCCATGTGTCTGATGTGAAAATCCTGACAGTGCCCTACAACCTTTTGCCTGACGCTTGCAGGAGAGCAAATGGCAGATATGGAGGCACTGGAGTTTAAAGGAGAAGAAATCTGTCTGCAAAGTACCTTTCCACATGGCAAAAAAAATGGCCTCCCCTGACAGATTTCTGGAGGTGGCCAAAGTAATCATAAAATGTACATCCTGCTGCACATATGAGTGCTTTCCCATCCAGGGTAATGCAGAGCAACTCCACAACAGAAGAGTATTTAGCAATAAGGTTAGCAGACTCAATACAATACAATTGTAGTTATAAGGAGACTTGTTTTGGACTTACATATCAAAGACTTACCTGTGGTTTTTGAATATGAGTTGTCATCTGAAAGTATTCACCAGGAAGCTTGTCTGGATATAATCAGAGGTCAAATCTTTTTTTATCTACCTGTTAAAATCAAAGATGTTTAGCATAAGTTGCTACTCTTGAAGAGTAGTTATAAATTCATCTTTTTTTTAATTCAGCAAAGCATGTGTTCAGTAGAGTGGAATTAAACCTGATGAGGAACTTGCAAGCTCAGTCTGTCCACCAGCCATGATGTGCCAGGGGTCAGAGATTCTCCTGACTGAGATGTACAGGTGTTCAAATCTCACTGGTGGGTTTTTTTTCCCCCCTCTTTTCTAACATAATCGCTTAATGGAGTTGGAGAAATATTTTCTGAGTAAATACAGTTGCCTTTGTTTTCACTGCTGAAGGGACAGCTTGGGGAAGAATCTTTGTTCTGTAAATACAAGTAATGATTAGAGATTTGCTTAGAATCATGAAGACAGTTTAGGGAGAATTAAAAAAAAAAATCAGTGTGAGCAATGAAAAAGATGTATTATACCAATAGGTTCATTTTACCTGGGAAAGAACAGAGGAAAAAATTACCCTTTTGGTACCTTATTGATATGGAAATGCTTTTGAAATTTTTCAAATACTGCTCTATATTTTCTAGATAAGTAGAGAACATACAGGAAAAATATCTGCTTTCCTCTCTTTGCTTTTCTTTGTGTTTTTTGCAGTGATTATATAGAATATACATTCAGAGAGGGATTATTTTGTCCTGGTTCCATCCCAGCACAATATATTTCTTTTTTACTGAAGGTTTCTGACAACCCTTGAGATAGCAATTTTAATTAATGGACCAATTATTAAGAATGTACCCACTCAGAGAAGCATTCTAAACAGCAAAATTGTAAAGGTTAATTGTTCAGATATAATTACAGCCATACTCTAAAAGTGCCTGTGCCTAAAAAGTGCCTGTGAATTTCTACAGCCACATTATTTAAATAATTTAAAATTATCTTGGACTGATGCCATTATCTCTAAAATCAAAACCTCCTCCATAGACCTTGGTTATCCTCTTGCTTATGATATTTTTGTTGTGTTATGTCAGTGTCTTCAAGGTAATAGTGAAACTGGTCTCATCTTTAAACAAACAAACAAAACCTGGGCAAACTCTTTATAAGAGAAATGAAACAATTGCTTCTCTCTAGTGGACATTCCCTTCAGACTTTGGAACAGAAGGCAAAGCCTGTTTTCTATGCAGCAGTTTCCTGAAGATTAACTGCAAAATAATTACTCCTTTTCAGTTGTGTGAATAAGTGAGACACAAGGCAAGAATAGTTGGAGGGGTGTTGAAAGACAGGGAGGAGGTGATGGTGTTAATGGAAAAGAAGTGGGTGGTAAATGCACATTAAAGACCCTGGGATATTAACCTTTGACTTGCACATGTTGTTTATTTAATTCTTGATTAATGTTTTTAAAATTTAGAAAGAAAGGCACCTTTTGGCCTTTTAAACAATGCACACCTTCAGTAAAACATTTCTCTTTGTTTTGTTTTGTTTTTTTATTGGAAAGGGGAAAATCAAATTATGCTACTCAGGCTCCCAGCCATTTGACTGCATTTATAGCTGTAGTTGATGGCCTCTTATTTGGAGCCTGTGTGGTTTCATTGGGAGTGCAACACATGCTGCATTCATCCAGAGGATTAACTGAATTCTCTGAATTAAGAGGGTGACCTTGTTGAGCACAATGTGTTTGGAGATGTGAGGTATTGGTTCTCCTTGCTTTTTAGTGAATTTTGGTTTTCAGGCTGCTGCCTTTTTTTTTTTTTTTTTTTTTTTTTTTTTTTTATATTTAT
>VYXD01008480.1:345697-453336 GCA_013397195.1 Hylia prasina
AAATCTGTGAAGGCTGGCTTATTCATGTTCCCTCTCTTATTTATGTTTTTGTGTGAGTACTGACAGTATTCTTATTGTGACAAGATGTCATTGTCTTCCAGGTACTAGTGAAACCAGTGTTTTATCCTTAAAAAAAACAAACAATGAGTAGTAGATAGAATTTTGCCTCTGCCACACCTGTAGGGTCCTGCTGCTTCCCAATGGAAACCAGGAATCCAGTTTGGCTTCTAAACCTTTAGTCATGCATTGAGAAAGGCCAGCTCTAGGATGGATGAACTGGACTAAGTACTGCTCTGCTGACAGTCTTACTACATTTCACATTTTAACTCACAGTAATGAGTAAATTGTCATCTTTGTATGTGACCTTGTCATATTTCTAGAGCTAAATCAGCGTGATCAGTGCAATTTACTTGATATTGGTATTTTACATGACCCCCTTAAAAAAATCAAATTTCCACTTGGTGTGAGATATTAAAGAACAGATTTTTTAAGGTTGTTAAAGGTCTTTGGGTACCAGGTTCCCATTGAATTGCACAGATCTCTGCTCTAGTTGTGAAATTCAAAGGTCTTGAAGGGGAAACAATCCTTATCCTTAATCCAAATTTCTTTTAGCAATACAGCATAATGTATACATATTGTTTTTTTCTATAGATGTTTCTCCTTGCATTACATGACTGAAATGTCTTCTATATATTCACCTACAATGAGGTTTGGTTTGAAAAATCAGCATAATGAAATGCTTTTAATGTTGTAGACTTTAGTCTGTTTGCATAGCATGCAGTTTTATTTCTGTAAACATCAGATATTCATATCTGTTATTTATGTAAATTTCTCTGCTATAGATTTGCAATCTTTGCATATTCTCTATTGAACTTTGATTATGCTGTTTGTAAAACATAGACAAGAATTTAAAGCCCATTCCTGGTGATGATGAAGCATTTTCCTGCTTCTCAGAAGTGTACTTTTAATTTTATCAGAGGTGGAATTTAAATAAATACATCTGGAAAGCTGTCTGAATGAGATTGTTTTTGTTTCTTAAGGACCTTTCAGTAAACGTAATATGACTGAAAAGAGCTGCTGTGTGTGGGAGTAGTGGTGTTTGAACTGCTGATTGCTGCCAAAGGTTACTGGAGTGAAGACAAATGAATCCTTCAAGGCAATTAAAAGTAATATAATTGATGAAACAGAAGATGCTAATCCCTTCCAGTTTCATATAACTTAAGATTTAGGGCATCATGCCAGAGACATAAGCTGCAGAGAAGGTGAAAGCCACTGCTAGAAGTTTTGTACAAATGGTATGTCTTTTGGGGAGGAAGGAGCACCAGGAGCATTTCACACTAATGCTCGACACACTCCGGCGGCTCCCTATTCAATTCAGAATACACTTTGAGGTCCTGATCCTGCTGTTCTCAATGGACTGGGGCCTGTTTGGAGACCACATTTGCATTTTCAGCCAGGATGCACAGGTTTAACAAAGATGGTGCTGTGATTACAGCACGGTGTGAAGCTGGGAGCCAAAGGCTGAGAGTACTTTAAGCACAGTTTGAGCAACCAGCAAAGGTGAGAGTAAGCCTGCTTATGGCATGTTGTGAAGGTCAGAATTTTCCCTATGTATCTTCCCTCAGTGGAGAGGTCCAAATTAGTTTCATTCTCATAACAGGAAAGAAGTGAAAAGAGGAAAAGGGTGAAGTGGTAGGATAAAAAAAATATGGCAGTAGAAAAAGCCAGGGGAATGTAGTAAGCATGTGCTGTTCTGGAAAACAGGCTGGTTAAAAAAAAAATGCTATTAATTAAAATAATTTGTATCCAAACAACCTTAAAATAGACGTATTTCCTATCTTCCTTAAAAAAAAAAAAAAGAAAAAAAAAAGAAAAAATGAAAGAAACCATCTCTGATTTTTAAATCAGTTTCAGTTTTTTTCTTTTAAGATGAGACTTGCATGTTGTCTCATTCCAAATATCAGTTTCTGTGCTCTCACAAAAATGCATGTAAACTACTGGGTATAGCTGAAGGGTCATCACTTTAGGTCTGCTAAGAGCAGTGTGGTTTCTGTGTTAGCAAAGAAAGATTTAAGAGGAAAGAACAGCTGAACCCAGAGGTCGGAGCATTCCATTGGCAGAAACTGTTGCTGCCCTAAGCCGGACACCTGAACTTTTAATATATAGAATTTTTAGCTTACTGTGCCACAACTAGAGCTTCCTTCTGTAACATTTTGTAATAGGCTTCTACTTTATATTTACACATAGTCAAAAAAGGGATCAAGTTAGGTAAGTCCATGTAATTGGTAAATGTCCATGTAAATCAACCTTGGCTCTCTGTAGATTTGTTGCTGTAGAAGGAACTCAGCAAAAGATAGTGGATACAGCTGCCTCACTCCCTGTGCCAGATCAGTGGGATGTGGACATCGAAGTCACTTTCAGCTTCTTAAATATATATTTTCACACTGCAAGAAGCAGGCTTACAGAGCAAAGCAGGATTTTTTTCTCTAAAATTCAGCACATTTTTACTATAGCTAATCTATGAGGGAATTAACGCTGTGGGAAGCAGGTATTTATATTGCTGTCCATTTGTGCAAAGTGTGCTTCTTCTGTAATATAGGGGGGTTCAGGGAATCTAAAATGTCATTAGTTATATCAACTGTGGTTTTTTGAGGTTTCCCAAGATAATATTAAGAGAAAAAGCTCATATGGTGTTCATCTTTATAATGATATCTTTTACCCATTTTCTTTAAGGAATTTCTCTAGGCACACTAATAGGTCAAGGCCAATACATCATATTTAAAAATAGATCTCAAAGCAGAAGTTTGCAAAATGCTTTTCATCCTCATCCATCTTCAATCTGACCATCACTCATAATCTTTTCTCTCCTAAGGACATCTCACATTGTGGGGATATGTACTGCTCCTTTAGCCTCTGATCCTCAGGTAGTGATCTATCAGCTCCAGCACTGTGGTGCCAAACTGGTACTTGCTAGCCATTAACATCCCTGTCTCTGAACAGCTGCAGGACTGAGTATCTGAGTCCTCCAGAGAAGAACGGGTACCCTCCTGCAGCAAGGCTCCCACAGTGTCACTGGGGCTATGGTGGGTGACAGTCCCGGGCTGTGTCACACAAAGCCGGGGTGTGAGCTCAGGTTTGCTGTACAGCTGTGTCAGCAGTGCTCCCCACTGCTGCCCCTGCAGCTCCACTCTGACCCTCTCTTCTCTCCTGTCTGCTCCCTGGGACATCCTCACTTTCATGTGTACAATGGGAAGCTGATTTTCCAGTTCCAGGCAGCTGCACTGACTGTGGGCAGTATAACTGTTTCTGAAGGCAATCTTCCTAGAAACCTGCCTGGAAAGATGTGCAAGTGGTCTTGGCCGAGGTCAAACAAGGTCCAGTTTTCCCTTTCATTGTAGCTCCCTGTGTGACAGTGGCAAAAGTAGGGGACAAAGCAGTGAGGTACTACAAGGAAAATAGTCTTTACTTAATGCATGCTGAGCTAAATGCTGTTACCTGTGATCAAACCTGGAGCACAGAGGCTGCATCAGGTGCCCACAGCAGTGCTGTGTCCCAGGGAACCCACCATCCAAACTTTCACAGAGATACCAAAGTGACAACAATCACATGAACAGTTGGAGAGGGTGACAGGGTAAAGGGAGAGAGGTTAAGCTGGGACACAGGAAGAAAGGGAAATGGTCTTCTGCTGGCAGAGGATAGACTGGACCAACTACTCATTGTATAAGGCAATGAGACAAAAGACTTGATAGAATGAATGGTGTCTATTTTTAGCAGAAAGAAAATCGGTTCTGCATCTTTTACATGTGCAGTGCTATACATCTTTGTTAAAAATGAAGGATTCAATCTAGCTATCCAGTTCAGCCAAAATGCCGGTAGGTTCCATGGATATCTTTAGAGATAGATAGTGACTTGCAGATGTCGTGCCTGTGTCCTTTCTACCATATATCATAATGTCCTGGCAGCTGCAGCATGTTCTTCTGCAAACTCTGAGGATTGTGGGGAGGTCATGAGGCACCCAGGGCAGGGTGTCAATTTCCTTCCTGTGTCATGCAAGGCCTGGACTTCAGTTTGGGACAGCAACACTAGGTCTCATTTGCAGTGATGTGATGTGGCAAGGCAGGGGGCAGACCCCCAGCCAATCTGGATTTCAGTCTCAGAGGTGACAGCACTGGCTGCATGCACCAAAGTTGTTATCTTGTTACCATAACAACGTGGCACATCCTCTGCAGTCCAGGCACTCCATGCCTGGTGTGCAATGCTCAGCAGTTTCTTTAACAAGATTCACTTTTATTTTATTCTTGGATTATCTATTGTTTGGGATAGAGAAGGAACACAGCCATTGGGTTTTCTGATCCATTTTGCCAGCTTGTCCTAAAACTCCCAGGTACAAGGCAACAGAATGTCCAGGTGGCACTGGTTTGCATTCTTATTTTGAAGATTTGGAAAACAAGTGCATAGCATGTATATGTGCATGGACAGGAAAGTCATACAAAAAACAATTTAGCATATCCAGGAGTTGAATGTCACATTTATTTGTTTTTTGAGTTTCATTGTTAGTAATAGAAAATATTGCTGGGGTTTTAATAGTGTGGTGTCCTCATAGTATGAGGTGACTGAAAATTGGTCTGCTCTAGCAGTAATGTGACATAAATTATTAGTGCAGACCATTCTAAAGTTTATAAACTTTAAGCCCTCCAATTTTTTAAAAGGGTCAGGAATAGCATGCAAACAATGTCTTTTATTCTCTTTTATTCTATTTATTGGTCCGTGCTCTCCTGTTCTGCAGACATTGAAGAATCACGGCACAGGAAAATGTGAAAGACAATATCTGTTGCATGACATCCCTAGCATTTAGGAGGACTTTTGTGTGCCTAATGTTTCATACAGGCACAGTTCTTTACCATTAAGTATAATTCTGTTATTTTTTTCACTACCTTGCTATTTGGTAATACTTAATTTCTATGGGACCTGACTTTTCCCAAATTCTCAAAAGGACCAAAACCCTTTTAAGGTGACTCCAGTCATCTTTTAACATCTTGTCCTAAAATGCTCTGAGGGTTATTGCAAAGCAAGAATAATAAAATTTTTCTTTTTAAAATAATGAGAAATGCATATTATGATTTTATTACAGTTTTCTCAGCTGGGCGGGTAAAATATTTTCTCATTAACATTTCTGAAGGAGGCAAGAAAATTCTTGTTCAAGAGCAAGTTTATATGCAATGAGAAGCTGGAATAGCAACAGCAATCTTTGTAAATCCTAATGAAAGCCATAATCCAGAGGAATAAGTCTGCTTCATAACACTAAATCATTATAATTGCCACCTACTCTTTCAAACCCACAGACCAGCAGCTCCAAAGTACCAACTAGTTTAGATATACCAGAGTCAAGAAATTTTCTCTCCGTGTATACATATATCATCTACTTACAATTCCTAACTCAAGCATCAACGTCAGAATTTTAACCACAATGCCTTGAGGGCAGATGGTCAGCATATTAATTTACTATCCAGCTGAATCAGTGCTTCCTCCAGTTGGTTTCTTCATTCAGCATGCTTTCCTGTGTGCCATTAAGCTAACCCTGGCTCAAAACCTCACAAATAATTATAATTCCCTTTAAATATTTTGAGGAAAATTTTTGAATAATCTGTCTTGAGTAACTGGATGCATTTTACTCCTGCAATATATTTCAGGTATTCAGTATTTTTTGACTTTGAAACAATAGTTCTCGTATTTACAGCCTTGGTGGATTAGCAATGGGATGTTTGCTACATCATGTTGCACTGTCAAATGCTGCCTCTACCATTAGCAGGAGTCACTGCACAGTATAATGATTTGAGGTCAACAATAACGTAAAATTATCTATTTTACATGACAGGAAACCTCTTTCTCCTGTGTGACCAAATTACAGTCTTCTAAAATCAACAGACAATAAACGAGCTAAGTTTTGAAGACTTCTAGAGTTATTCTGGTGCCTAAGCAGTCCAAAAGTTAGGTACTCATTTTCCAAGTTCCAAAATGCTAATTACATCTTTTTTCAATCACATAATTAATCGCACCAGAATAGGCTTTTAAAAATTAAAATTATGTTATCATGAGGTATTTAAATATTCAGTATTTTGAGCATTGAATTAAAGATATGTACCAAATCTTTGTTTTCTGATAAAAATGGGACAAGGGCCATGCACTTGAAAATACAGTGCTTAATTTCTTCAATGTTTATGTAATTGTTTCTTGATTTTGGACAGCTATTCCATGCTACTACTGGCAATGAGAGTCATGCTAGATAAAAAAATTAAGAAAAAACAAAAATGAATTCTCAACCTGTTTGCGTGAGAAAATTTAGCTAAGTTCAAGTCTTGGAAACAAAGGAAGTGTTAACACTCCTCTGGGCTCCTCTCCCACTTCAGCTAAGAAGCTGTGAAAAAAATAGACTCTTTCAGGGCTTGAATGTGAATGAGTTGAACTCTCCTGTAACTAGGAAATCTTTTCAGAATCAGACAGAACTGAGCAGATTTTCAGTTGGCCATATCCCATTCATTCTCTCACTCCTTATCCTCCACATGCTGATTCAGCTTGTAACTGTTAAGGCTTTTGAAGTCTGATCAAAGATGCCACACTGGCTGCAGAGAGGTGGAAAAGAAGGAAGGCATCTTGTCTTTTGTGCTTATCCTAGTTGCAGACTTTACTGCTCCACCATTGTCATCTAAACCAGAAGAAAAAAAGGAAAATTCCTCTAGAACCAGGCTGGTATTTTAATTGTTCAGTTATGATTAATCCAAGAGGTTGGCTAGTGCTAAATTATTTTGTTCTTTCTGTTCATATGCTGATTGCTTCGCAAATCCTATTGCCTTAGCTCCCTAATCTTAACTGATGCTTCTCTCTAAAATGCCCTACAAGAAATATTGCTGAATACGCCTGCATCATTACTTATGGGGGAAGAAAAAATTATCTGGCCCATGTTTAAGGGCCACACCTTATGAACCACTGATGCACTTTTAATCTTCCCATGTCATTGGAAAAATGAGGGAAGGGGAAAGCTTTTATTGTCATTAAACATAGTTCTCCTAAGTATGATCAAAAGCCTCCTTTTTGTACAAAGTCCATGTAGTTCTCCTGCCAGGAAGGAAACACTGGCAGGGAACGACTCTGCCCATGCTGAGTATTTTGAAAAAAACAAATATTTCCATAGTCTCTGGAGTGATAGTAGTCGCTAAGATACACTGGTAAAGCAGCCCTGGATAAACTTACAGTTTTCAGTTAACAAACTTAAAATGATCATCAAGATACATTTTTCCACTGAGTTTGGAATAAGCTGGACAATGTCTATACTTTTGCTAACAGGTGCTCTCCTATTTATGTTGACCCCTGAGAGTACCTGGACATTCAGCTTTAAATTAGGGAGGTAACTTCAATTTATTTTAATCAAATGCTGGGTCATGACTCAGTGACTCAAGCTACACCTTCAGCTCACGATTCATAGCCCACAAGTTTTATGGGCTTGTTGGTGTTTATATGCTTACTGCTGTTTTTCTACTCCTTCCACTTATCCCTAAATTGCTGGGCAAGATAAGGTTTTTAGTTCTGATCTTCTTTTGAACTACTCCTCAGTTCTTGTGAGGAAGATGCCTGTTTTCCATGCCACAAAGCTTTCTGAAAGTAGGAGCAGCCCTTGAAAGGATATCATAATGTCCTTGGTAGATGTGTGTATAACTAGGTCCCTGTGCCTTTCTCTTTGCTTCATGGGCCATCTTCCCCAGCAGCAACCTTTTCTCTTGCCAAGGATCATAACACCAGGAAAGGTTATGAAGGATGTCTCTAACTGGACACTGGCACAATTTTGCTGCCTGCGCTCTTATTATTGAGAGTTTCTCACTGTCCACATCTGATGTCAGTAGTGAAATGTACCAAGCTGATCAAAATGCTTTTACTAGTCAGCAGCACAGTACTCCACAAGCTGGCATTTTTTCACTTATCTCAGTGTTTTTTTTTTCCTGCAGAGGTTTCTGTATAGCTTCTGATGCAGAGTAAAGGCTGCATCCTGCTGTCACTTCATTTTAATTCACATTACATCTTGTGATTGCATGTGCAGTCAAAAATTATTATTTTTATTATCTGCAGCATGGCAAACAATGAGACTGTTGATCCGCAGCAAACTCTGCATCAAGCCTCGCACTGGGCTGTCCCAAGTCTGTGAAAAGTGGGCAAAGTTCTGGGCAAAGCTTGGGGTCTGCAGAGTTCTGTTTTCCTTTATAGCCTTTTATTTAAATGGCTGCTGATAAATGAGGTAGAGAAAATGGCATTAAAGTGACTCATGATGTCAGCAAACATTGCTGCTTGGAAATGTCACATTGCTGTCATTGCACAGAGAGAAAAGGACCCAGCACTGTCTGGTGTATACAGTCAGTAACAAGAATTGATCCCTGATCCTTTCCTGCCCTTGGCAGAATAGAAGTTCCTTTGACCAGGAGAGATAAGGAGAGAAAAATAAATATATAGTTGCATATATTTTTGTTAATAATTTTTATATAAAACAGAAATAAGTATTTTTGTGACCTAAAATATAGCACATTGAAATGTTTCCTGGTGAGAGTGATTAGAACAGCATGTAATAGTGTCTGACGAGCAACATGAATTCATTGACAACCAGCTGTAGAGTCTTACATATTTGATCTGTTTCTATTCCTTATGTTTTATTAATGCATCCTTCCGTTCTAATAATGTCTGATTCTGTGCTTCTCAGTCAGCTACTGAGAAATTAATTTTCTGGGACTTGTTTCTAAGGAAGAAATGATGTGGGGTTGAACCTGTCATTCCTGAGGAGCATTAGCCAGGCTTTGGTCTTGGGAGAACACGTTTAGATCCCTCCACGCAACACACTTTTATAAGGGTAATAACACACAGTAAGAAACATATTCTGTGAGCTCTATAGCTTTATAATTTGGTACACTGATGTCTGGTAGGAGAAATAGGACCACAGTTGGATATTTCTCTGTGATAATGCATGGGATAATGTGAGGCCAGGTAGGGAGGGTGCCAGGACCCCCAACTCATTGCACAGCAATTAATAGGCAGAAATACAAATAATTACCAGTTGTGATAATGTATCATAGCTTTGTAGATTCAGTGCCTCTGGGTCTGTGTGTAAACCATGAAGACCAGACCTCTGGTCAGCATAAAAAGTAAAGATCAGGATGTAGCCTTGCTCACACCCTGCACTTCCTTTGCTGCTAGAGGAAATCTGAGGATGCTGAGAAGAAGTAGGGGAGCTTTGGCAATGGCTCCATCAGATGGCCTGGCCCCAGTGGGAGTGGGGATGGGTTTTGCTGCCTGTACAGCAGAGCATTTGACAATGCATTGATTGTTGAATGCTCAGCTGTACTGACAGAGCCTTGCCACAGCCCAGAGCCACTGCCACTGCCACAGACCCTGTCACCAGGCATGGAACTCCATTTGGTCCGTCCTGATGTCTGCATACAGAGTCATTAAAAACCATGGTGTGAGGGAAAGGACATATGGAGGCAGGAACCGTGGCCTGACCCGATGAACTTTTCATTTCATTTAAATTGCTTCAGCTGCAACCAGGCTTGGCAGAGAGGGAGTGAATATAGTTCTTAGAGTTTTTTTATACGTACTTTTTCCCCTGCTCTTTTCATTTGTATTTATTTCAAAATATGCTTGATTTAAAGCTAACATATTCTTCTACTAGGATGGTTTCTGGGTGGTGGGGAGGTCACCATTAAGGCAGGATGGGCAGGCCAAATTTAATGAAAATAAATGGCATTCACTCAAGTGTAACAATCTCTTATAGCGAACCCTACCTAAGTGTGCCTTGGTGTTTCTGGGATACAATAAGCCAGCCAAAGTCTCCCCTTTATTTATCTTAAAAGCAAGAGATGACACTTCTGAGAATGTTTTCTCAATTTGTTTTTAAAAGCAAACACTCAAATGGGGGTTCTGTTTCTGAAGTACAAAGGTCACAAAATTTGGGCTTCAAGGGTGAAAACAGCAGACTGTAAACCTTATGCTGTTTGTCTTTGGGATAGCCTGTGTTCTATTAATCAGATGAGTGCCGTGTCCTTTTGCATGAAACATCTATAACTATGCATCTCCCTTTGTGTTTTAAAAGCAGTTTTAGCCTGATGTTTTAACACTCAGGCGTATTGCAGAATTGGTGTCCCACAGCATGTCTTCATTTGTATTTACTATGTTGCACCACAGAACCATTTTGTTTTCACATTGTAATGTACATTTGTGAGATGCTTTTCTGAAGTAAAAGTACACAATCAATGCTTTAAAAAATATTGCTCGAGGAAATAATTTTATTAATCCTACACACAATATCCTTCCTGTCATATAGTGGAATTTAGATGGCAGAATCAATAATGTAGTATTCACATGGGAATTGCTAATACACAAATTAGTGCATGGTGCTTCTGCACTTGGTAGAAAAGATAGCCTGTGTTCCCTCAGCCTTTTATTGCTGTGCAGTCAAAGAGAATTATGGACATTAAAAATCTAGTAAAATATAATGGAATACTTCATGAATTGCAATGTTTACTAACAAGAGAAGAAGTTGGTCTTTTCTAGTCGTGGTTGAACAGAGCAGCAACCAATATTTACGATAGTAATAAAAGGCAAATTATCAGTGTTTTCCTTTAAAGCCTGTCATGGAGGTAAACTAAAATCTAATGCAATCTGGTAACATTAATGCACGCTCTTTATCGTGTAGAGTGTGAATACTGGAATACTAATGGTTCATCATATTTATTCCACATACCAATATCCTTCTGTGTTATTGAAAATATAAAGGACTATAAATTAAATATAATGAAATAATTTAATTTCTAATGGTTACGGAATGATCTAAATGTACTGAACGAGATCCTGTGACTGCCTGCTCTAGTAATTGCTCAGTTGTATGCTTATTTTCATAATCAATGCATTATCCAGACTATCTTTAGTGGAATTTATTACCTCATTTTCAGTTTCATGGTACTTAAATATGCAGTAGGCAGTCCCACAGAAAATTGTGATCTGTAGAGCAAAGAATCATGGTGTCAGAGGTCAGAGTTCTTTGTTTTCATTCCTTTGAAATCTCTCTTTAATATTCTAAAAGGGGCAAAAAGCATGTAATTTGCATTTAAAGTACAGCTTTCCTGCATTACATCCCCTTGAATGTATCTTTTGGGTAGTGGACATTTATCATGGGAGTCCTCTTGACTCTGGAAACAGTGCAGAAGGTAGCTGAAGAACCTTTGTAACTCTGCAGCACAAGGCAATAAATCTGAAGCTGCCACAGGATTACTATGGTAACCATCCAGCCTGTCGCTCTTCCAGCCGTACTGAAAGGTAGGTTCAATTTTCAGCTCGTCAACTCCTCTCCATGATTTACTTGTTGACACCACACATTTGATGTAGTAGTGTTAATGCCCTCTTGCAGCACAGGGGACTAATACTGACACTGTTTTATATGGCAATGCACAGGAGCGACCCCATGAAATAATTTAAAATTGTAAAACTGTATTCCTGTCAGCAAATGCATAAAGTGGCATAAATTGCCAGATTTTGAATCCTGTTTTAAGCTGCTTCAACTTTGTATGGAAGAAGGACCTGTCTTCACATGGCAGCATTGCAGTATGTGCTTAGAAATGGGGTTAAAATTGCCTACTTACTTAAACATTTATAGGCAGGGTTATGTGCATCCTCGGGTGTGTATCCCTTTTTCAGTTCCTTACTACAGGGATAGAGAGGGTTTTGGCATGCAGTGGAATGAATTGCCTTTTTTGTCTTGGAGTATCCTCCACGGAAATGATCTGTGATTTTGAATAAGTATAGCAAATGCTGTTATGCCTCAAAACAGATTACTTGAAATGTTATGTTTTGCATTTACACACCCACTTGCTTTCTCCCTAGGGCAGACTGAGGCTGTGTCAGGTGAGCCAAAGAACCCAGGGACTGCTGACTGACATCTTGATATTTTTGTTTTTGAAGCTGCCCCCCAGCTTTCTGGGGTCAATCCAAATAAGAATGATGTTTAAATAAGCTTAAGGTGCCTTTGTTGCTGAAGAAAGGAGAGAAACTCATACTAGTTTTTAACACTGAAATACATTCGGGAACACTGAGGCTTGTGAAGCTTGGTTTCCTAAGAGTATTTGTGGGTGTGGATGTGCATGTGTCATATGGAGTGTAGTTTGATCCTTTCACATCTAGTTAGAGGTGAAATCTGCTTTTCTGAATGCAAATAAAGGCAATTTAGTCTCTGTTATCGTATCTTTGATACGAGAGGATTCTTCCTTGTGTATTGAAGCCAGATTTAGCTTTTCTCTCAGTGGGGGTACTGATCAAATTTAACGTCTCTGCTCTGATTCCTGTCTTCAAAAACACTGTAGAAACTTTGTAGATTTTTGATTTCCTCTCTCTGTCAAATTTGGTGGAAACTGACTGGTTGTTACTAAAGGTAGCAGAAACAGGAGGGAGTTTGTACCCCCTCACATATGTCACTCTATAATCATTGGAAAAAACCAAGCAGAGAAAAAACTCTGCATATAGCAATTGATATGCTGTTAGTCCAGTGTCCTTTGAAGCAGATCTTCCTGACTAGAAAAGGTGTGGCTCAGTTTGAAATAACTTTCTCAAGCCAAACCTTTCAATGCCTAATATTGTCATCCACCCCATCTTTGATTGTAAGGTGGATTTAAAGATTTTTAGCTTGAAGGATCTTTCGATATCCATTTCTTCCTTTCCCTAAAATATTCCCTAAGATTCCTCTCAAAATGATATATTCATATTAAAGAAATAAACCAACCAAAGCACTGCTGATAATAATGGTGATTTACAGCAACATATCTACATAAAATTTTACCCTTCTGCTGCTGTGAAATACTCCACCTGCTGAAAAATATTTGCTCTCCTTGGGACATAACTGCTATTTATCTGCTGGTAATATTCAGTTTGGTTAGTGTGAACACCACATGAAGATAACATGGAAAACCACCAAATTGGAAATGTGCTGTCCTGTACTCCTTCTCACAAGTGAATCTGGATTGTCTTCTGAATGATAAGAGCAGAAGCAGGAGTGGGCCCCTCAGCAGACAGGCAGTGGCTCAGCCCACATGCTCAAGTGTCTGTTCACTGACAGCTGCAATAAGTGACCTCTAACTGGGTGCTTTTTTGGGTTTTATTTCCACTGGTGGGGATTAGTTGCTGCTATTGGGAAAGGTAGTTTTGACCTGATGTCCATCCAGCTGCTGTCTCACTCTTCCTTGTCAACACAATCAGGGAAGACAATAAACCCATGTATTGAGATAAGGAGAGGGAGGTAACTCATGGATTACCATCATAGGCAAAATAGGCTTAATTTGGGGGAGATTAATTTAATTTTCTCCTAGTTAAAAATGGAATAGGACAGTGAGAAAGAAAGACAGGACTAAAACCACTTTCCCCATCTCCTTTTTCTCTGCCTGAATTCTCTTAGGTGTTCTACCTCTTCCACCCCCCAGCTGGTGCAGGGGGATGGGCAATGGGGCTGTGGTCACTTCATAGTATTTCATCTCTGCTGCTCCTTCCTCTTCCCACTCTTCCCCTGCTCCAGCACGGGGTTCCTACCACAGGATACAGTCTCTCATGAACTGCTCCAGAGTGGGTCCTTCCCATGGGCAGCAGCTCTTCATGAACTGCCCCAGCTTTGGTAATACCAGTCAAAGCTTACAGTGATCAGCACGGAAATGAAGACCAGCATGTTTCCCCACAGGACAATGACTAAGATAGAAGAGAAGTGGTGGGCACAAGAAGGTGTCAACTTCTGATTTTATGTTATACCTGATGAAATTATGAAGAAATGTGTTTCTTCAAGGATGGCGTTCAAAAGTACTATGTCTTCCTTACCTTAATTAGACAGATCACTTCATCCCATGAGATGACTTAATCTCATGACTGAGGATCATATGGTAATGTAGGACCATGGGCTTTTTGAGGAAACACTGGAAAAATACGAACACTGTGCTTTATAAAGGACACCAAGAAGGAAAATCTGAGAAAGGAATAATGTGGTTTTTGTTTAGTGATGTGATAGATGTTGGCTAGTGTTGCTTTCCAGACCACAGTTGCTTAAAGCCAACAAAGTTGACTTTTTCTGGCAGGCCATAGCTAGAGCTTTGTTTGAGACATTGTTTCTTGGCTCTAGTATTAAGTAGAAACTTAGTAAGCATCCATATTTTTACAGTCCTAAAGATCTAGCTGGTCTGAGATTTAGTAGATATACCTGCCTCTCTGGAGATGGATTCAGTTCTTGATGGAATGATGCTCATAACTTTCTTTGCATATTTTATGCATATCTCAAATTAGGAACATGCCTAATAAAAACCTTGGTACCATTTTATAATTAGAGCTATGTTCAAATAATCTTTTCTAGAAAGATATTAAAATTTTGAAAACAGTGCTGATTTCCTAGCATGAACATGGTAGATAATTTAGTAAAAATCTTCTATTTTCTAGAATTGTACATCTTCAAAATGTATCCTTTGCCATAGCATTCAGTTCTGAAATCTGAACTTCTGTTTAAAGAGGAAATGGACTCTTCACTCTTATTGCTGCAAAAACAATCTTAAATATGTGAAGGGAAGTGTGCCTTCCTTCATGATCTTGACAAGGTGAAATATGGAAACCTAATCTGAGAGGTTATTAACTCTGAAACTTAGTGCTTTGATAATTTTAAGGCTTGCTCAACTACTTCACAAAGGAGAGTGTTATCCTTTTTAGTGGACGCTGCTTCTTTGCTGGCCTGTACTATCATCATTAAGAGCTATATTGATTCAGTAATTTATTTTTGTATTTAATTCATTACAAAGTGCAACCACTGAAGAGGTTGCATAGCCCAGAAATCTCAGTGCCTTAAACTGGAAGTTGGAAGAAGGAAGCTATAAAATGCAAGGGACCCTTGCTTCCTCTTTATCACAGGAGTTGGCTTTGTTTTCTTGGTATTTCTGACATATTTTACACACTGTCATTTGGGTAGCTTTTGAATTTTCTTCTTCCCATCCATCTGTATATGTTGTTGCCAGGAATTTTTTGTTTGTTTGTTTTTTTTGACAGTGTTATTGGCTCTATGCCATCAGATTCCTGCAATACTGCACTAATAGGAAACCAGTGACTATATAGGAAAGCCTGGGTGAAAGAGAGATGACATCTTTATTTTCCATGTTTTTGCAGTTACAGAGCTCTGATGCTTTCACTAGTGCTATTTATCTATGTGCCACTAAGCAGTCAATAATATCTCAGTTTTAAAACAAAACATGGCTTAAAAATTCTGTACTAAAACCAAATGCCCTGAAATGTGAGAGTTTCTTTTGTTTTAATGTAGCTCCTTTTGGTTTCAGAGATTACTATCTCCCAATGATGAAGCTGAGAGAAGTAATTGTTTGCAATGCAGATCTATGACAGTAAAGGTTTGGAAGGGGTGGAAAATGGAGGTAGGTAGACATTTGAGTCTTAAATCATGTGGTATATCAACAGATAGCTGAAGCATTAGAGAAAGGGGTTTAAGGGGATGAAAAATGGGACAGGTGCTTTACAGTACATGCAAGCATGAGCTGGCTCTCTTCAGGTTGGGAATGGGACTCGGAGCTCTGAGGTAAAGGATGCTCCTAGCAGACAATGTTTCTCATGCCCAGACACTTCACAGAGTGGGCAGGTGGCATGTGAGTATCCATGCTGGGCTTGGTTCCCTGGGAAGGACTGGCAAGGCCAGAGGAGCCTTACTTTGAGGACATGCTTAGAAAAACTCCATGGTCGATAACCCACACCTGAAGCACAGGAGTTGTCCATGTAATGGAGAGGTGCATGGGGAGAAATGCAAAGGGTATCTGGGAAGGGATTAAGTCCAGCATGAGTGTACAGTCACTTGTAGATTTCAAAAAAAAATCCAATAGCTTCTAAGGACACAGAATTAATCCCTCTCTATTATAGGCAGACGAGTATCATGTTTTGTATGCTAATTTGAAGTTCTCTTTATAACCTACTTCATTTGCAAATCATGCCATCCAATTTCCGTGACATGCAAACCAAAGTTCCTGAATGAAATATATTTTTTTAAGAAAAGATGGACAGCAGAATAAGTCAAGTATGAGAAGGTCATTGTTCCAAGGCTCTTTCCCCTTGGAGAACATACAGGAATGAGATTTAGAAAAGGAGGTGGCAATACTTGCACTAGAGAAACGTATGGTGGTGACTGACAACCAAAGCATGAAGAATAATGGGACCCATGTTTTCAATTAACCATGTCCAAGATCAGGCCTAGAAAATATGAGATAGTCTCTATGTAAACTATGCATAATTTTTGCCAGTCTGTGTAATGATACATTATCACAATGTGCATGAGAATGGGTTGCCAGAGGCAAATGCTTGTGTGGTAACTCCCCTAACAGAATAAAGAAAAGAGCAAACTTCCATGGTGTCAGCTGAAACTTTTCATTTGTTTGGCAGCCATTTGCCATTTGGGAAGCATGCTCTGCAAGCATCAGAAACACACCCTTTACACCCAAGAAGAAGGGATAGAGAAATGGAATGTATTAGGCTATACATTTCTGTTTGATTCTAACAGGGTTTTTTAAGTATTTTGCTCTTGGTATCTTTATCACTCATGTATATATATTTTCACTAATTTAATACATTGCTAGTCATCAGAGGTACACAGTATTGCAGAGTCTAAATTTGTATCTAAATTGCCTTTTCTGTGATATTTTAATGATCTGTTACAGTCATCTATACATTTTTTCATATGTATCTCTTTTAGTGGTAGGAATAATAAAGTGTTTGATTTGTACCTGAATCAAAGATGGATTCTGCTGATAAGGAAAATCCAAAATAGCTTAATTATAGCTTAATATTGGCTGGTGGGTATATCTCACACTAGACACAGCACAGAGTATCTTGTGGATGCTGCAGGTGTTTCCATTCAGGGAGGTGCAGCTGGTGAAAATACCTTGTCTTTGAGGACATGGACATTCCTCAGTTGCAGTGAGCTAGATTTGCTAAGCTTGTTGATTCGTGTGCATTATTGCACTGGAATATTCTCCTAAAGTCAACCAATTTTTTAGACATAGTCTGACAAATTTTCTGTGTGGAAGTATGTATTTGCTCTGCATTTAGGTTCCAGTTTCAGAAACTCCATATTGGTCTGAGGTCTATGCTTTCTAACAGCTGTTAGACTGCAGACCTCTCAGTCATGGTCCCAGAAGAAAAGTGACACTTTCTTTGAGATAAATCTCAGTTATTGAGTAGTTGCAAAGACTGATGTATTTGCCCCTCTAGCCCCTATGAACATCTCAGTGTGAGGCTTGGCTTTGTGCACAACATGGTTTGAGTAGAGGCTGTGTTCAGTCCCACGCTTCCTCCATCTCATCTGTTTCCCTGGCTTATGTTGTACTGGGTTGAGCAATCTGTGAGTGCAGAGTGAGTCAGTTCAGCCAACTGATTGGGTCGAAAACCTTTTGGCAGATTAATCCTCTTCTGCCAGGCAGGTCACTGTGCCAGCTGGTGCTGCAGTCGCATGGTTGCTACTTCTGATGCTAGGGCAGAGTCTGGTGGGGGAGTGCTTCTTTCCATGGCAGCCCATGGTTTCACCAGCCTGCGTGTAACTTTGTACTGGATTTCAGGATTGGTGCCTGGA
Organism: Hylia prasina; assembly: GCA_013397195.1. Taxonomy (NCBI): domain Eukaryota; kingdom Metazoa; phylum Chordata; class Aves; order Passeriformes; family Sylviidae; genus Hylia; species Hylia prasina. The sequence goes on from VYXD01008480.1 coordinate 363,363, forward strand.
TTCTGAGACCTGGTGAGTGGATTTAATGCAGTCATTTGTTATGCAATTCATGCTGGACTGGTTTTCAGTCTCCAGAAGCACTGAACTGTAACTGCCAACAAGCTCTGAAATTGCATTAGTCTTTATGAAGGGGTTTTTGTCTTTACATATTATGTGTGATTACAAGCTACAGTGAATACTGTTAAAGTGTTTTTTTTTCCTCCTCTGTTCATTGTTGCCTGTATTTGTCAAGGTACTGATGTAAAGTTAACTAGTCTGTAGTGTCCTGGATTCTCTACTCATTTTTCTAAAGTTCATTCTCAGAAAGTGTTTTCTTTTGCCCATGGACATCTCCTCTGTTCATTTTTGTTTTGGTTGTTGCCCATAAGCAAGTGAAGGAGAATTAATGTAAGCAGGTGGCCTTTTGTGTTGCATGAAAGAGGAAAGTGCTCTTTCAGTACAGACCTTTGTAAGCTCTCCTGCAGCTCTTTCCAGAGCAGCAGTTACAGGCAACCATCACAGACAAGCACTTTACAGAACACAGAGATAAAGCAGCTGTTCACTCAAGGCGGGTCCTGAGCCCAGACAGGAACTTCCCTTCTGATCTCTGGGAAGTCCTGAGATCACTGTTTAGGGTGATTGGTAGACTCTGTAGGTCCAGGTCTCTTCCCTGTGGGATGGATGATGCTCCAAAGTTTTCAGGTGCATGACTCCAATATTTGGTCCCACTTTAGTACCTCCTTATTTGGGTTTTGGTGGAGAGATCTTTTATCTTCTAAAGAGAGGGAAGGAATTTGCTTTGTCTTTTGACATTTATGTCCTCTGGAAATTTATTACTTTCTCTCTTACCAATTTCGGTTTTCCATTAATGCCTTTATCACTTATTGTAACAATTCTTGCCATCCACTTTTCTTATTTGTGTTGATATTTGTTCCTTTAATTTGAGGTTAAGATGTTTCACTTTACTTCCAAAATCCTCCTAGTGGTATTTGGACTTTACAATGCCAGTTTTAAGATGCTTTTGCAGAAATTTTGTGTTACCACTTGAGTGTTTCCTCCAGTCCTTATCTGGTGACAGTCCCATAAGTATCTGCAAACGTGTTTTGGGGATGTGTGATGTGCATGTTTGTTTCGCCTCAGATTCCTCCTCTGTTGTAATGTTTTAAAACAAATGGCCTGCTGGTGTGTTGTCTTGGCATATCCTGTTTCTGTTATTTCAATCTCTCTTTTTTTCCCCTCCTTTCTCATCTCTTCCCACATATTAGCTCTCTAAGACAGGAACATTAATTTTCATTTATTTGGAAGACAGGCCCAGTGGGGGCTTGGTCCATGATAAGGATCACTTACTAGTTTAGATGTGTACTACTAACTGATATCCCCAGTCCATGGAAACCTTTTCTGCAGTACCTGTACCTCAGCCTTACTATTTTATTTTCCTTCCGGCAATTTTTTTACCCCAGTCTAATAACTACCACTGTTGTCATTTATAGAAATTTTGGAAAACAGTCACCACTCAAAGAAGTCTTAATTATTTCACCCAAAGTGAAAAAAAAATTAAAAACCAAGTATCTTGTGTGTTCTTAGTTTGTTATAATCTTAATAATGGTAGCTTAATTACAGTTGTTGTGATTGGAAGCTCTCTCATATGGCAAATGATGTTTATAACAAGTACAGAAAACGCGTTATAGAAGTAGAATTAGTATTTTGAAGCTGACAGGCTGTGCTTGAATAACCCAGCTGAATAAATTATCTCTCTCATTTGTGGGATGGCAAGTTTATCTCACCCTCACAGATTTCTCTTTTCTCTCAATTTTATGATCTTCTTCTGCTCAGTAACAAGATCACAATATCCCTTCCGTTCCCTTCCCTTCCCTTCCCTTCCCTTCCCTTCNTAGATATATATTTCTAAGATCACAACTGCACTTTTTAAATGTTCAGTGACCAAGATCAACTCAAAATTTCTTCACTAAAATAAGAAGCCATTCAAAATCAACATGTATGTAATGGAGAGTAGAAATCAATTCTTCAAGTAGGAACAAATTATTTCTAATAAAAAGTAGTAATAAAACACAATCTTTGCTTTGTTTAAAAAAAATTATATAAGGGATTATGTGTCACTGTGATCATTGTACTTGCCTTATTCACGTATGAAATCAAAATTTTTATTCAGCGAGTGCTGCTTAAGGCTCTGAACCCTGGAAATCCCATATTTAACCTGAACCATTTATGTAAGAAAATCTCAGTAATAAAGCTTAACTGCATAGTATCTCAGTATAAAAACCTAATTTTACATCTATGTGAAATACATTGCTGCATTTGGAACCAAATCTTGGACAATATCAGATGATGCCAAAATGCTGATCAAGGAACAAAGACAGCAGATAATTACAAAATTAGCCAAGATCTCTCAGATATGCTAGGTGATTTCCCAGGGCAATGTTGCTTATTTTATGAAGATGGTATTTGCTGAAGATTTTTATATTCATATATTAGCTCTTTTTCACCCTTTCAAGCCTTTAGGACAGTTTATAATCCTTTGGGTTATCCTTTTCTTTGTTTTTTTCGTTTCCTTTTGTCACATCTCACTTGTATTAAGTGCATAAAATAAACTTTGGATGCATTCAACGCTGATTCCATTCTTTTGTTCAAGACAGTCTTTCTTTCTTTATACAATGAAAGTGAAACATCCTCTGCTTGACCTCCAAAGACCTTTCTGACATGTTGGACACTACTCCCTGACGTTGCATACTCTATATTTCATAGTATCTGTTTCACTGCCCAGTATTATTTAATTCTCTTTACTGATCTCCATGCACTTTTTTCTCCTTACCTGTCTGGTTGTTATAAAACCTCTCTTTTCCTCTAGGAAATAGCAGCTGCTTGAGTTCAGTAATTAACTGATGCACATCAGATCAAAGGGCTGAAGATATGTCTTTAATCTGAAAGTTCATTTGATTGCAGTGTATGAAAGAGTCCTGAAACTTCCTGGATCAAAACACTGATATTGTTACCTTGTGCTATTTTTGCAATATGTTCAGGCATCTACTTGTAAAGAATCCAGATATTGACACAAATCACCCAAATACTTGAGCATGAATGGGAAGATCATTCTGTCATTTTGTAGGATAGGGATAGTGTGAGATGGAAAATAGATTGACTTTGTGATTTCTATGCTAATGGCACATCTATTTCCTAGAGCCACTGTCATTCTAATGAAGGCACTGACTCCTTAAACTGAGGCCACTTCTCTCCTTCCTGCTCCGGACATCATAACAACAGATTCTAGGCTGAAAAAGATGATTACAGGTGGAGAACGGAATTTCAAAAGTTGTATGAACATGAGTGGCTTGAGCCCTGCAATAAGCACATGCATTGAAATGCAGAGAAGGATTTTAGGACAGTCCTCCAGGAGCAGCACCAGTCCAGTGGCATTCTCCATCATCAGTCAATATAGCTCTAACTGTGGTTTAGGTTAATAGAGGCTTCAGTCATGAACAAGACAACTGTAATAATATCATACATATTTTTTCTAAGATATTCCCTGCAGAGCAGAGCTCTTCCCACCATTTCTTTCCCTTTTAATCCAGCTTATCCATGTTTTCAGGCTATGAAATTCATCCTTGACTAATAATACTGATAGAGAAAAGACTATGTTTAATACAGTTCTCTGGTTGAAACATTAGAGACTGTTTTTCTGCTTCCAGGAAGAAATAAAACAAAACGGTGTTGAAATCATTTGTGACAAAGCAGGAAATGGCTTGGGCATGCTTTCTTACTCTTGTCCTCAAACATGATTATGTTCTTCTCTTTATTGTATAGTGCCTTATCAGCATGAGGATTAGACTTAGCAATGAATAAATTATGAGGAGAAAAGTATACTGCTGTCCAAGAATAACCATTCTTATTGGATACTGCTTTTGGGAGGATGCTCAAGCAATATTAGAGGTGGTTTCTGACTCCTGTAGTGCATTTTTGTAAGACAAGAGAACTGTCTTACCGTCCCTCTGACTTTTCATGTTCTCCACTGTTACCGCTGTGTTCTTCTTTGTGTAAATCAGCTGGAAAAGTTATAGCTCCATGTGAAGCATGTGAAATATTTCTGCTCATGTCTGTTCCTGAGGTACTGGCATCCCAAACTCATCTTATGCATAAGTTTAACATGTGTGAGAGGATGTGGACAGTAAAGGTTTGTTACTGTCACTTTCCCTGGGAGCAGCCAGTCTCAGCCACACGTGATTGGACATAGGGACCCAACAGCTTTGTGGGCTGAAGCAGGGTCACTGCCCACCACTCATCGCTATCAGTTGCATCGGCTGTACGAATTACTGTTTGGTCCTTAGCAGACTAGGAGAGCAACATTTCCAAACCAAGCTGTTCTATGATTTGGTAAGGTATCTGTTTCCACTCCCATGGAGCTTTTAAGCAACAGGACAGCCCAGGTTGGGGGGCTTCATGGCTGTAAGAAATTCCATTGAGGGTTGGCCTCTTCTCTCAAGCAGCTAGAGAAAGGACAAAGGGAAATGGCCTCATGTGGCACCAAGGGAGGTTCAGGGTGGATATTGGGAAAGATTTCTTCACTGAAAGGGGAGTTAAGCATTGAAGCAGGCTCCCCAAAGAAGTAGTAGAGTTACTTGGGAGTGTTCATAAAACAAACAGACAGAGCACTTATGATATGGTTTAGCAGGCATGGTAGTATTCACTTTGAGGTTGGACTGAGTGGTCTTGGAGGTCTTTTGTAACCTTAATGATTCTATTCTGGAGGGTTGAATGTTTTCAGATGGCTTCACCCTGCAGCTTCATGCAAGAAAGAGAAGCTTGACCAGCTGACTGAAGTCCCACCTTTAAAGGATATCCAAAGCTGTGCAGGAAACTCAGACACGCAGTACCATGTACTGTGGCTCAGAAGACTGTGTGTGGGCAATAGAATGCCCTGGCTTAAACCCAGGTGAAAACCCACATTCGTTTCTACAATGAGAACTGTCAGAATAAACATTTGGCAAGGGGAAGCAGCCCCACTGAGGGCAGTGGCAAGGAAAGAATTGCACATGTGGTTGGTACTTTGCAATCACTGAGTGGCAGCAGGCACCCTGTGAAGTTCACAGCTGCTACCTCTAAATCCTGCTTGTGTTTCCCTGTGGTCTTATTCTGGGACTCTGCTTCCTACAGGTAGTGCTGACCCCTCAAGGGATGCAGGGACATGGAGGGAGAAAGGAGCCATTCCTGGTACAAGACACAAGCATCATGCTACAACTTGGATCACAGCTAGTGTTTTCCAAGAGGGAGTTGGACACATGGCCCTATCTATCCAGCCTTGGGAGAGAGCAGTCTATCCCCAGTGATTTTAATCATGAACGAAAGAGACCATTTAACATTCTTCCTCTGTGTCCTGGAGTCCTTGTAGAGAGGCCAGAAATATCTAGCCTTCAATGCTTTCCAATGCAAATTTGATTTATTTGTTACTGCCAAAGTGTGTACTTTCTGTTTTGTTTACATTTGGAGAATTGTGGTCTTAGACAAATTGTCATCACTTCCAAGTAAAATAACCTATTCCTTGATATTGCTCTCAAACTTCAAAGATAGACTGAGGGGCTGGAAGTGTCAGTAGGTTATTAATTTTACAGTGGCAAGTTCCTGGCACCGTCACTCAGATGAAGAGCTGTGATAAAGTGGAGCAGTTTAAAATTACAGCAAGTTCAAGGTAGATATAGTACCTCATTCACAGTATCTTCAGCCAAAATACTGAGATGAAATTGGTGACTTTTGGTTGATTGTTTGTTAATCACACCAATGGCTTGAGTTGATGAAATAACCTGCCCTTGCAAGGTAGTGTTCAGCCATTCGTTTCTACCTTATCATTCATGCTGTTTGTGCAAGAAATAGCTTTTAAAAATGAATTAAATTGATGCAAGTAGTAGGTAGTGCAGATGCAACTTGTGAATTCCAGCAATAACCACTTCACAAGAACAGAGGAGACAAAAAGACCCTTCATTATCACCCCCAATCATAGTTGATAAAGATGAACTAGATTAATGTGATTATAGACAGGAAAATAGCTCTGAGGGAAGGGTATCACCTTGCCTTGCAGATCAAGCCCCCAGAGTGCTGAGCTGTATTTGCTCATGTCCATGGAGGAAAGGAAGATTCCCCCACAGTGCCAGTACAGCAGTGAAGTAGCAGGCTTCAAAGACTGGCTCTCTGTGTCCCTCCTCACGTGTTATACCAAAGTCTTTTTACATATACGGGCATCTTGGAACCTCTTTTCACAGAAATTTAATGTGAAACATCCATGTTTCAGAGCCTCACTGAAGTAATGTGATTTTTCTGATTTTTCTGTGTCGTTACCTTCCACGCTTCACTGCTGCTATAATAAGCTTCCAGTTCATTACTGGTGGTCAGAATGCTCTTTCTCAAGTCACTGAGCCTCTTCGATGTGTTGCTGCCTGGAGTGAGCCGTGCACCTGTTCTCTCCTCTCCCATTCCCATGACTTCATCATTACCCCTTTCTTGCAGTGGCTCTGCTGCTTTTTGACACTATAAGCCTATTTAATCCATGGAAATATCAGAAGACTCCCAAGTTTTCCTGCAGGAATTAGCGTCATGATATTTTGATGTTCACACAGAGTGCTTGCTCTCATTGAGCAGGCAGTGCAGAGGGAGGAGGTGGCCAGAGGAGCTGGGGAGACCTTACCTGGAGGGCCCATCTATTGCTTGCCCAAGTCACCTGAGTTCAAGCGACTCTGCTGAGGTCAGCTCGGTCCATCTGACACGTGAGCCTTGCAGCAGTGTCCAAGCAGGGTGCAGAGATGGGCACAGAGAGAGCTGCGTTGCTCCGGCAGTGCTTGCTCAGAAACAGTTTGAACCCTTTCCTGAATGTATTCCCATCTCCTTCTCCAAACAGCAGCAAATACAAATAAAAATTCTTTGTATGTGTCCTCGAGGAAGAGCCCCAGACTGCTCCTATCTCTACAGCTGAGGAGAGTGAGGGTGGTTGTTGCATGTAAATGAAGTTCTACAAAGTAAAGGCCTTGTTACCCTTGTAAAATCATGGTTCAGACCTGCTACTTAGGCTAAGTAGAAGGGAACTATGGGAGAGTGACTCAGCTGGAATAGGGATGGAGAGATGTGAGAGAGGTGTCAGAGGTGTCAGAGGTGTGAGAGACGTGCTGCATGACTACCGCATGTCCACATCGTGGTGTATGGGGATTGTTGACTTGGGCTTGTTGTGCCTTAAAACTGTATAAACTGATAACCAGCTCACTGCTTAAAAAGGCCTGCATTTTGCAATCAAGGGGCTCTCCTCTGCACCTGCCTGGAGACTCTGCATTGCTTTGCTTCATACAGGTGGTGTGTGCAGGGGGATCTGGGAATAGCAGCTCCCGGTCCTCTGATGCATTTGGAGGACATGGAGGAGTACTGTGCAAGAGACAGCCCTGAGAAGAATTTGTGTTGAGAGTCCATGTTGAATTTGCAGTACAGGCAGCACAAAAACTGTACTTTGATTTGCAAATGGCTGCATTCTATATGCAAATTACTGAAAAAAGATAAATGTGGAACCCCACAAAGTTGCTTTTAGTTAACGTCAGAATGGAATCCAATTTTAATGAATACAGCCTAAACTTTTAAAGAGCTTTCACTTAATTGGAAAAATGTTTATTTGCTGTGTTCATCTTTTTTTCTTAATGAATATTTGAGATGTGCTTGGACTATATTGCATAACATCAATAAACATTTTACTAGCAATATGTCTGGATTTGTGTATGTTTGAATAAGTTTACTTTCCTGTTTTTATACCAGATTGTAATGCAGGAACTCTATTATCCATCTTGCAGCCTGCAAAATAAGCAACAATTTAATGACTCGCTGGGACTAATTAAAAATGAATCTTGCTCCTTATTTTCACATAGACAAATTTGGAAGTAGTACATCAAAACTTTCGACAGCTTCTTGTCCTTCTATACATTCCACCTGATCTGTGAAAATTGCCTGCTCACTGCAGATACTTTCAGGTAGGAAAATTTTTCCCCTCTTTACAAGACTGTGAGGCCAGTGTGCAGCTCCTGACAAAGGGAGACAGTTTGCTCTCAGTCTGGTAGAGCGGAATCTCAGCTGGGCTTTCCAGAAGGTAAGCACAGTGCCCAGGGCTTTGGCTGTGTACGGGGCTGGACACAGAGGGAAAATTGCTTTTTTTAATGAACAAATGGAGCTGAGAGGGTGACAGGATTGTTTGCAACAAGTTGAGGGGGCAGAAGTTCAAAGGGCAAGAGATTGTAGCAGAGAATGGTATTTGGAAAACTTACGTATGGAAATGCTAGAGAAGTGGTAATAGCAGAGGATTTTCATAGACAAAAGGATTCTCTACTTAGATTTTTGTATGGCTTTGGTCCTAATTTAAATGACAGGAGATGAGAATATGGACATTAAGCATATTTTTTCTTCACCACCCTCTCTTGCCTTGGGTGGTTTTTTTGGGTTTTTTTTCTCCCATGGTAGTATTTTTCAATTAATTCCTCAATTTGAAAAAAAAATGCATCTTTTCTCAGACTATAGGAAAACCTCTAGAATTAAACCACAACATGTTAGAGCTGTGTGATTTGTCACATTCATGTTGAAATAAGGTTTTATTTTTGTGCATAAAGAAGGTGATATCAGTCTCCAGATCAAAAGATCTTGTTATCTATTCAGTCTACCCAGTCTGGGTTTTATGAGGTTTCTAATTTTTTATAGGAAGAATGACATAATAAAACAATCATGAAAAGTATTTAAATCAAACACACCACTGGAAAGAGACAGAGGCATAGGATGATGTTTTGATTTAATTCTAACTTTACCAGGAATAATTAAAGATTTCTTTTATCCAGATCTCTATTATTATTGAAGTTTTAAGTAAATATACATGCTGCCTATGTCTGCCAGTCAAGCTCTATTTTTAAAAAAATTCAGAAATATTGTGGATTTATGGCACTCCAAATTTCTATGGGAAAGTAAACCGTGATTAGGCAGACAAGAAATCATCTTCCCTGCCAAAAGAAATTGGCTTTCACATTAATTACAGAAAACAATACTGTTACAATAAGATGAAAATTTCAAGAAGAAAATATGAATACCTTTACTCATTAATAAATTAAAACATATGTGTTGGCTAGTTGAGCAACAGCTTTCTCCAGCAAGCTTTCTCAGTGACTCTTCTGGCATCCTGAAACTAACACTGAGATCTCTAATGGTAGATACTCTGACTCATACATGTTGGCTTTATTGAACTGAGGATATAGATAATGAATTGTTTAAAACATAGGGGGGGAAATGTTGCATGTCTTCACCTCCTCAAAATGGTCAATCAGTCCTGAGTAGTATTTCTCCTATTTGATCACGGTCTGGAATCTACCTTTTTTTTTTTTTTTTTTTTTTTTTTTCCTTCTCTATGAACTTCTATCATTTTTCAGGACCAAATTAGAACACAGATTTGTGTGAAGAGCGGAAAACACTAATTTATCTGGGAAAGACTGAGAAGCCACCACACAATCTAAAACTCCATTAATTTGTTGATTAGTAATGAAGATTTTCAAAGCTTTCTATCTGTTCTTCGTGTTTCTCCATTTTTGAATATTCATCTTAGAGCAGTGCAAAGGCTGAATAGGTAATGCAAGGTAAGGTCATATGAACCTATTTTGAATATGCCCTTTGTGCACCATATTTGATGAAGTATCTCAAATGAGCACATTGCAAATATGGTGACTTCTGACTGTCTGGACATTGCAAAAAATCCATATTTAACTGCTCTCACTGTTCAAATACTTCTGAATCCCACATGCAAAGGTGAGATCTGAAAGACACTCTATATGGTTTTTGTAAGTGGTTTTCATCTTATCCAGGCTGGGTATTTTATTTTGGCGGGCAACACCTAGTTCTTGAAATCAAAAGTATAAGAAAAATTAGAATGCAGAAATATTGTATGAATAGCAGAAATTGATAATTTATCTTGGAAAGGATTGTGATTAGCAGCTGCCACACAAATGTACAAGATATGATCAAATGGTAATATGTGAACTCAATTAGGTGTTTCAACCTCTCTAAAACATCTTATGAACAAGCTCCCCTGTCAACTACACAGGTGGGTTTTATACCCTTTGTATCATATTTCACTAGAAAATAAATAGGTGTTTCTTGTTGCTGATGAACTGTTGAAACAACATTCTCAAATGCAGAGAGGTTAAATTATCTATTCCTTATAGCACTTGGGCACTTCTTGAAGATCTAAAAATTATAACTTGATATTAGCAATTTCTTCTTTTTTCTTTTTATACAACACCAAAATTGCATAAACTTGAGATGTTGTCTGAACACACTTGATAACAGCTTTGCCTCACACCATCCACTAAAAAAAAATTAAATTTGTAACATTTGCCTGTTTATTTCTGTCCCTACCAGCTGCCTTCCTTTGCAAGCACCAGTGGTTTTGTGTCAGCTTCATGAACCAGCTGGGGGAAAAAGCCCCTTTCTCTGATCTGATTCATCACAAGCCTGTTGAATAAGTGGCTAAAAATGGGAAGATCATGTAGGAGTGAAAGTAATGGTCAAGGGGAATGAAGATAGGGGGGACTGCTCTATTTGGCAGCTGTGATAATGAAGGTGGTTGCTGAACACTGTAGGTTCATGCTACACTTAACCAAGTGAATGTGCAGGTTGCCAGCAAGGGATAGTCCTGCTTCTTCTCCATCCCTGCTGATTGCAGGCCAAGCCTGTGGAAAGCAAACCAACCTAAACAGAACTTCTACATTAGATCTGATCATTAAGCAGACTTGTAACCTCCTCCTTGCTATACCAAATGCAGGTAGGAGTAGTTTTACCAACAAGGTATGGGATGTGGAAAGGAAAGGTGATAGCCTCATGGTGACAACTTGCATGTATGAACTGAACTCGACAAACAGCACATATCAGTCCTCATTCTTTGCTTTACATTACCTGCTGAAGGTGGGAAGTTCAGCTGTCTGAAGGAGTGAGGCTTCATAGGATTTTTATTGGCATTTATCTGACTTCCTGGATTTTATAAAAAAATTCCATCTTGGAGCTATAAAATATTTGCTGAAGAGCTGTAGACTACTTATTTTGGTTCTTCCAAGACTTTAAATATCAGTAGTACTGTTATGAATTGCAGTTGCAGTCACCAAGACTGGCCTCCATAAACTAGAATACTGAATCACAGTAAAGATGAACCTTGCTCTTAGAGTCTTACAATTTAAATAAAGACTGAAAAAGAAATTTTATTCTCTTCATTAAAGGTGAATTGAATCTCAGTGAAATTAAATCTTCCTTCCGCAAAAGTGAGTCAAATAGCTGAATTTTAACAAAAACTTCCCCTTTATCATGGACTTGCTCAGAGAACAAAGATAAGAAATCAGATTTTCTGAATCTCAGTCCTGCATCTTAACCAGTCATTCTGGTCATCTTTCTTTACAATATACTTTAAAAAGAATTAAATTGCCTTATTAAGAGAAGGCAGAACTGCTTGGTTAGTGCCAGAGAAAATGATTACATCCCTTATGCTGTGAGAAAGATGCATTGGTTGTTATTAAATATGTCCTTGATGCAGCCTCCAGCTCAAAAGGTCATTAAACTATTCTCAGGAGCTGCTAAAGGAGAATTTCTCTATTTGTCTTTTATTTGCCTTTTCTTTACATTCTTTCTTCAGGCATCTGGTGTAGAGGTCCCTCACAAAAAAAACCCCAAGCCCTATACCTTTAAAGCTGTCCCTAATTATTTGAAGAAAACAGAAAAATATTAATCTGGAGGGAAATAAAATAAAATAAAATTAAAACTCCAGATGATTCTCCAGACACACGAGACCAGAACGAGGATCATTAATTGGAATCACAATACTGGGCTAAAATGCCATTTGCTTGGGAGAAGAGTGTGGTTTTAGAGTCTTAAATTAGAAAACTTTCATCACATTGATCAAGGAGCCATAGAAGGCCCTTTCAGTTTGCCATGGAAGATAAGCTGGTCTGACCTTCTGTAGGAGTGCATCCATTTGCTTGGTTAACATTTGTGTGCAGAAGCTGTTAATCTTGACTAACAGTTGAAGACTGATTTAATACTGTCACTTTTATATCAGTGTGCAAGGAGATGGTTCCTGGGTGCCAGAAGGCAGAAAGAAAACACGTCTGACTTTGGGTTCGTTCTCATATCAACCCTTTCACAACTGTGATGTCGGTATTTATGTTTCTTATTGAAACACAAAACTTGCCAGAATGATGACCTCCAGTGTGAACAGTGTTCTAAGAAAGTTTCCTGTTCCCCTTTAGCCATTATTTCATTTTCCTTTGCCTATTGCCGCATAGGTTCTATGTACCAGTGTGGTGACAACTGGTGGTACTAATGGGGCTGCAGTCCTCACTTCTCTCTGACTGAACCACGTTACTCTTGTTAAACCTGCAGGATGTGTGTTGTCTCATTAATCCAAAGTACTGCTGTAATTTCTTCTCCCCATTCCCCACCTCAGCCTGGCATTAGTGCAGATAAGGAACGCCCTGTTATACGTTCCATGTGCAGGAATTAGCTGCTAGTTGCTGCTGCCTTTGTTAGCCCGAGTGGGAGCACTTGGCAGCCCCTCAGTCAACTAGAGAGAGCGGAGGGACTGGTGGGGTGGCGTTCATTGCTCCCAATAATGGGTAAGACCTTGCTGCCCATGTTGGCCGCTCAGCACCGGGAATGGGGGAGCTTGGCAGCCGGGTCACTGCTTGGAGCTCGGGTGGCGTGTCAGAGCTACCTGCTTCTGCAGTAACGGGAGGGCACCTCTTTAGAAGGGCCCGTGTGCTCGGCGGGGACAGGAACCTGCCAGCGCCTTTTGAAGGTGGGCGGCTGGGGCTGCGGGAGCCTGGGATCTATCCCCCGCAGGTGAACGGGTCTCTCTGGTCGGAGGTGGAAGGGTTTCTCTGTGTCATTGTAATTATTTAGTAACTAATGCACTCTTGTATTCTGTGTTTATGAAGGGGAAACTACTCTTGCAGCTGTGAGTTAATGCTCCTTTTTGCGCGGCCGCACTCGCCCCGAAGCCCCCCAGGGCTGCAGCGGGCTCTGCTCCAGCCTGCAGCTCCAGCCTGCAGCTCCAGCCTTGTGCCCCCTGCAGGGACACGGCTGTGTAAAACCACTCCCGCTGCTGTGCCGAGAGTCAGAGAGTTTTTGTGAGAGGGAGAGTATAAATCTGTCTGGATAGTTTTCTCAGTGCTCCTACCATCCCTTCTCCTTCCACCCTGCCTCCGCTGTAGTTTTTTCCTTCTGAGGAATCACTGAAAATACCTCTATGCTCTTTGGTGGGCTATTGCCCAGCTATTGCTTCTTAATTTAATCTGTAGCCCGTGCTGACTGAGAGGAAATGTGTTCCGTTCCTCTAAGGCTGCTGCTGTTTGTCATTGCTACGGTGGCTTTTTTGTTTTCTTTGTGTAATTACAGATATGTTTATCCAACTTTATGTGACAGTAATGTTCTGATTTGCAGTAAGAGACTCATAAATCAGGAATACTGTGCATTGCAAAGCAGTTGAAAAAAAATATTTTCAAAGAGATTTCATAATAGAGTATATTTTTTATGGTGTTTGAGTATATTTTTTGCCTCAATTCTACGGAAAAAGCATTAAAATAAGTTAGAATGATGAAACTCATGGCAAGATGTTAATAAATGGTGGCTGTATAGCTGTACACGGATCATGCTCACTTTGAGTCAACTTCCACAGTCATATTCTTTTGGTTGCAGGATAATTTAAAGCTTCATAAGTAAAAGAATTTTAATCAGAGTGCAAATGACTGTTGACGAATAAAAGAAATTCGACACTATAACCTGCAAATGCCAATGCAGAGATTTTTTTTTTTTATCTCAATTAAGATAAAATAATGTCATTTTAACTTGAAAATGAAAATGCTGCCCCTTTAAGGTAACATTTTTCTTCTTTACATTGTCAAAGACAACTGCAGTTGCTGTGCCAACCCACCTTCAAGGTGCAGTGGTAGCACTCTGAAATTTGACAGGTTGAACTTTGGAATTTAATTATAGTGACGACCTTGGCCCTCTATACCTCCCTTTAAGGTAGAAACCCAGAAAACAGTACACAGTTAATAATAATTGTGTATGTTGGCACAATGTAAATGCCTGAGAGCAAGGAAATAGGGGTAAAATGTCATAAATGAGGATAAAATTAACTAGCAGAAATTGTTTTTTTTAAACTACTGGACGAACTTAACCACCCTGGAACCTTAAGGATACTTCAAAGTGATCGCTTAAGATGATAGGCTGCCTATAAGGGGTGGTGATGCATGTGCTTTCAGCACAGGAATTATCTGTTACCTAGACTGCTGCCTTTCAAGGGGTGAACTGCAGTCAGCTGAAGGTCTCATTTTGTTGGTTGTATGGAAAAGCAAGCTGCTAGGTAAGCTTTTTTCTGCACGTAAAACCTTTGCAGAAGCAATGAGGGCTGACCGTGTCAGGGGAGTGTGATCGATGGCAAAAGAAAAGCAGAAGTCACATGGCTGAGTTAAAACATCCAAAATGTTAAAAGAATAGCAAAATTGGAGGGGGGTTTGGTTGTGCCTTTTGTTTTTTGGTTCCTGGGTTTATGTGTGCTGGGTTTTTAATATTAATATTATTATTATTATCTTGGTTTTCTGTTGTTGGGTGTTTTTTTTAAGATTTCTGGTCCTTTAGGATATATTCAATTTATGCCTTTGTATTTTTTTCCCCCTTAAACTATGACATCCAGAAATCCATTCCATTTTTAAGTGGAAGTATAGGGGTGTTTTTAAGCTGTTTTTACTTTTATAATTACAGGTAGCAGGTAATATTAAAAAAAGAAAGTATTTGGTGTCACTTAAGTTCTGCTGTCTAGCTTGCTCCCAGCTCCATTTATTTGACAAGACTTCCTGGCATCTGTTTTGTTTTGGTCCTGAAACCTTCCAGACTGCTTTTGTTCTGCAGCAAATAAGCTGAGAGCATGGAGAGTCAGTTGGTAACGTGATGCTGCAGCTCCAGATGCAGGAGTAAGTTTATGAAGGCAGCAAATGTGGCTTTGCCAAATGCTCTTGTCATGTACTTTTAACAAGATGTGTTGTCTGATAACTTCAGCTGTAAACCCCTGGGCCAGCCCAAGCTCTCAAAATGCTGTTCTGACTGCATGAAATGTCACTCTGCCAGCCAGGAGCATCTGGAAAGGTAGGCTCATGCTCTGCTTGTCATTGAGAGTCTTGGGGTTCTGAGGCAGGTGGGATGGTGGGCACAAATGTAAAACTATAGCTGGATGCAAATTAAATTTAAAATGTATCAAGCTAATCATGAAGAGGTCTACTTCATGTTGTGGATTTTTTTTTTAATCTAGTTTCCAATGGAAGCTTATTTCCAAGCATGAGATAGATGTGATCAGAAATTTCGTAAGATCATCTGCTTGGATTTCACTCTAGAATATCTCCCATGTGATAATTGGTGTATTAATTAAGCTTCCTAGTAAGCTTTATTCTTCCTGAAGATAAAGCAGCACTGGAAAACCCAGCAGGTAGACTGTGCATTTGTAAAACTCCCAGTCTTAGTAGTGAGTCTTTCTATTCTGGTGGAGTGCCAGTTCTGCCATACTCTGTGGTATATAGAGTATGGCAGAACTGATAATGAAAGGCTCTAAATAGCCTTTCATTATCACTTAATACCCGTGCACGTGACAGTGTGAAAAGTGCTTATTTTTATGCTTTTTATCACTGTTAAAAACTTGTTCTGTTATATGTGTTTGTTCTGAACACATGAGATACATGTGGTAAGTCATGACACTACTATAGATTTTTTCCCCATTTCTCATCCCTACTGAATTTGAAAGAAAAAACTTCAGGTTCTTTGAAATCTGTACCAGTGAATGTTTGCTGGGTGTTTAAGGATATATCTGGTTGTTTTCTCTGAGTGTAGGCAACATACGTGTAGAAAGGCAGAAAGAAAATGGAAAAATTCTTGTTGGAAATCTTAAGAGACAGAAAATTTAAAAATGACTTTATCTCTTCCTCTGAACTGATATTGTTAGTTTAAATATTTTTAGTGTCATTCTTCCTCTTGTGTATTGCTCATGGGAGTGCAGGAAAAATCTGAGAGAAATGTCTTTGGAGCATTGCAGATCTAAGGTCCCAGTGTGAAATCTGTGTTTGCTTCTGCAGGTCCCAGAGCCCTCAGGTGAATGGGTCCAGGGGGATATTCTATTTATTATTTCAGTTTAGCACTTTAGTGAGGCCACAAAGGGAAAGTTATCCACAGGCAGAATTCAGGCTGCTTTTCACACATGTTGGTGCTCATTGGGGAACAGACTCCATTGGTGGAATTAGCTCAGCTGCTTCTCTGATAATGTAGTCCTGATGCAGGAATTTGGGCACTGTACAGCCCTATTGCTTCTTCTCTGGGCCTATCTCACTCAAAGGAACCACTCAAAAGTATTGGCTGTGGTGCATCAGGCTGCTGAGTTTTGAGTCCAAGTCAGAGATGCCCTGGCTCCACTGGAAGTGGCTCTGCAGTGTTCTGTATGGGTTTCGCCTCCTCCATGCCTGGGCTGTGGGCCACAAGGTTAGATGGAAGTAGTCCCTCTTTGTGTTCTCTTATCTCTCATTTTTTTTTGGAGATGACATAACACAGGTTTTATCTAGGCTACAGAAGTGATTTCTGGGCTTAATACAAGCTGTGTTGTGGTTTAAAATTTTGCACAATTTTTTCTCTTGTTGTATGTGGCTTAAGACTAATGTGCTTTCTTACATTATGTATACACTCGATGGGGCTGACTTGGTAGAGAATTTCCAGGCAGGATGTAGTATGATTTTGGATGGTTATAAGCTCTCCAGAAGGGGGAGGAGAGGAAGGAGAGTCAGTGGGCTGGCTCTGTACATTAGGGAGTGTTTTGACTTTGTAGTCCTCAGGGACAATGATGATAAGGTTGAGTGCCTTACTTGTGTAAGAATCAGGGAGAAGGCCCACATCCTGGTGGGGATCTGTTACAGACCACACAACCAGGATGAAGAGGTAGGTCTGGTATGATATAAGTGACTGACTGATGTTTTTATGACATTCTGGGCTCATTGGAGACTTTATTTTGATGGCTGCCTGCTGGAAAATCAGCACAGTGGAGAGGATGTGGTCTAGGAGGTTTCTGGAGTGTGTGGAAGATAAGTTCCTGACACGGCTGGACCTTCTGTTTATGAGCAGGAGGGCTGGTGGGAGATGTGGTAGTCAGAGGCCACTTGGGCGCAGCCACCACAAAATGGCTGAGTTTTCTATTCTTGATGAAGTAACGAAGGGGGTCAACAAAACCTGTACTTTGGATATCCATTGAGGACACTGGTTTGGAGAGTCCCCTGGGACATGGCCCTTACAAGCTAAGGGGTTCAAGGCTGGACATCATTTCAGAAGGAAACCTTAAAGGCAGCAGAGCAGGCCAACCCTGTGTGCCCAAAGACAAACCAGCAGGGAAGAACATGAGCCTGGAAGCTTTTGCTGAAACCATGGGTGGAAAAAAAGAGAGCTTAGTACTTTTGGAAGAAGGGACAGGCAACTCTGGAAATGAACAAGGATGTGGCCAGGTCATATAAAGAGAAAATCAGAAAGGCACAAGCTGATCTAGAACTCAGTCTGGCCACCGTTGTAAAAGGTAATAAGAGGTATTTTTATAAATACACTAACAACAAAAAGAGGCCCTCCCTTCTTTATTGGATGCAGAGGAAAACATAGCTTATGATGAAGAAAAGGCTGAGATAATCATTGCTTTCTTGCAACAGTCTTTAACAGAAAGACCAGCTATCCTCAGGACAGCCAGCCCTCTGAACTGGTAAACAGGGATGGGGACCAGGATGGGGATGCATTCCAGGAGAAATCATTCCAGTGACCTCCTGTCCTACTTAGACACAAGTCTAGGGGCTGGATGGGATCTATCTGAGGGTCTGGAGGGAGCTGGCAGACAGGATAACCAAGGGATCAGGCCCAGCCAGCATGCATTTAGGAAAGGCAGGTCCTTTTTAACCAACCTGATTTTCCTTTGAGAGCAGGTGGCCCACCTAGCAGATGAGGGAAAGGCTGTAGATGTTGTCAACCTGGACTTCAGTAAAGCTTTCAGTACTGCCTTGCATGGTATTCTCCTGGAGAAGTGGGCAGCCCATGTCTTGCACTCTTTGCTGAGTAAATCTGTCAGCATGGCTGGGCCCAGAGAGCACTGGTGAATGGAGCTGTGTCCTGGTGGCAGCCAGTCACTGTGCTCTCCCCAACTCCCTGAGAGGAGGCTGTAGCCAGGTGGTGGGTGGTCTCTTCTCCCAGGTAACTGGCAACAGGGCAAGAGGAAATGGCCTCAAGCTGCACAAGGGAAGGTTCAGGTTGCACATTAGGAAGAGTTTTTTTCACTGGAAGGGTTGTCAAACATTGGAACTGGCTGCCCAGGGAGGTGGTGGAGTCACTATCCCAGCTGGAGAAACAGCTGGATGTGGCACTTAGTGCTTTAGTTTAGTTGGCATGGTGATGTTTGGTCAAAGGTTGGACTTAGTGATCTTGTAAGTCTTTTCCAATCTTAATTATTCTATAATTTTGATTTTACAATTGATTTTGGTATGATTTTTGTAGTGTCTTCCTGTTGGAGTCCAGGACATCCCTCTGGCCGCCCTGAAGGGTTTGGAGACCGGACAGGGGGGTTTGGGCCCTGTACAAGGGGGTCACCCAGGCTCACACAGAGCCCAGGAGGACACTGGTCTTGATCTCTGGCCATGGGAATGAATATCCACATTGTATGAAGAGCCACAGGCTGAAAGAATTTATAATAAGTAGTAGTTAGTTTATTACAGAATGTAGATATAGAAGTTAGGATTTTTAGCATATGGGGTTTGAAGAGNGTCCCTACATGAAAATTGTATACATTTCTCTTCTTTCTTTTCTATCCAAGATAAACCACAGTATGTGTGATTTCTGGTCATTCAACCACCACAACTCATCAGATAATCTTTGAGCATACCAGTAGTGGATGAAACAGGTACTTCACAGACAGTTTTATGGTTCTGTCCAACAGAAGATTATCTTAAAAAAAAAAAATTACTCAAACAATTTCAATATTGAAGAAGGGTGGTGGTGACTGCTGAACTGATTAAAAGAAAAAATATAATCTGGTTTTTGCTGGATGTGGGTGCAGTGTTAGAATTCCACTTGTTATATAATCAACTTGGGCCTTGTGAAATCAAAATCTCAATGAATGCTTGAATACAGTGTGTAGACTGCAGTAAGGTGTGTGTGTGTCTTGGAGATGTTTACATCATATTTGTATGAATTAGCTTGATATGTGCTATAAATGTAAATAATTTTAGGCATCATAAATAAGAAAAACTATTTTTCAACCCTCTCTGTTAGAAGAGAGTTACATTGCATTATCACGTCATAAGTTGCTTGAAACTTTTCTGAATATTAAAGTTGTGGGTAAAAATCATATATGGCTCCTATATGTCTCAAAAGATCTCTGAGGGACTGAGGTTTATATGAAAAATATAGCAAAAGCCACACTCCCATTTCTCAGAGCAAGTGTATGAAAAGTCTTTCCCTGTTAGACTCCCACAGGAATATTGTTGAGAGGCTGTTCTCTTTCTGACGTGTTGTTTTGTTTGTTTGATTTTTATTTCTGTGAAGTCATGTATCTTCTTGCCATTTTCTGAGGAGGGGTTGGTTGGGGTGTGGGTGTAATTTTTAACAACAGCTCAAATCTGATTATAAACCTCTGGAATCTCTTTTCACAGTTAGAATATTACAGCTGGTTGAAACTTGGCATGTCTGTTTTCAGTGAAATGCCAACGCTGAATTTTCTTTTGAATGAGGATGAAAACAAACATTAATTTGTCCATAAAACTGATTTTTTCAAAACACGCTATTTTAGCTTCATTGAAGCACTGTTTTAAGGAAATCAAAACATTGTATTTGGCTTTTGACTCCTCTAATTGTTCCATATAATAAGAAATAACATTCTAAATGATATGTCTTTGAACGAAGCATGGCTTTTCACAAAGAAAAAATCATAGAACTCAAACAATTTTTTGTTGTTCTAGTTCTATTTGTTAACTGAAATTCTTAAAAGGAATTCTTGAAATTTCAGTTTCATCAGAATGGCCATTTCCACCATTAGTTCTGAACAAAACTGAATCATATAAATGTTCAGGAAATTATTAAAATTTCATCTTCATGCAACATTTTCCAAGCCAGGAAGCATTGACTGAATGAGACCTCTCTCTAGCTGCTTCTGTCTGTGGCCAGGCAACAGAGCTCAAGAATACTTCATCTCTATCCTGTTATTTGTTCCTGGGCAGCAGGAGAGAGTTCAGTTATTGTTAAGAGGATGTAAAATACTTCCTTCCATTTAGGGAGGTGGAAATTGAATATCTGAGGTGCCAGTAGACTAACTGTAGGTTAAAGATGAGACAGTTGGATGAGTTAGGAATGAGGGGCTGTGCTGTGATGTCAGTGGTCACCCTGGGTTTGACCGCCGTCCTGTCAACAGCAAGGATTACAAATGCAATGAGGACACATGCGTTGCTTCCCTTTTGTAGCTCCCAAAAAAGGGCTATTTTGGCCCTCTTTTGGCCAGCTCCGTGTGCAGTGTGGTTAGCTGTTTTTTTCTTCCTTGGAGCAAGGAGCAGGTATTTCACTAGTTGCAAGGGGAGATGTGTAGAATCTACACAGCAGTAAAATCTCAAGCAAATGGAAAGCAAGTCTGTTCTACGTGTAGAATAGTGTTGGGAGTAGAATATGTATATAGAGAGAATAGAATAGTGATGGTGTAGAATGTGTTGCCAGACAGAACTTCTTGTTTTGATATTTTTTCAAAAGTCAGTGTCCCTATGCTTTGCATGCTTGAAATTTGTAGTAGTTGTGACTGAATTGCTGCTTTTTAAAAAATATATAGTTTATTCCTTTGCTGCTTTAAAGTTCATTTTTATTTTGCCAGTAATGTTGATCATGATTCTCATAATGTTTTCCTGAATGTTTCTAGAGAATGTGTTCCAGAAAGCTTTTAAAGCTAGTGTTTAACTTCTGTCTTAGAATTTTCATCAGGAATATTTGAACATGAGCAGCGTTGATTGCAAAATGGCTGTTTTGCTTTTCTCAAAATGATGTTTGCATTTACCTGCCCTTTCTCCAAGTACAGAAGGAAAAAGGGATGTATTTGCTGTTGTATAAATATGGCTTTGTTTTGCCAAATTCATCCTTTCCTCAGCAGAAACCCACAGGAGAGCCCTAGGGAGACAGTAGCATCCCTGTGATTGATTTAAATTTCCTGCGGTGTATGTGGTGAGTGATTTGTGAACCTGGGGCAGTGCAGTCCCACAGCCCTGCTTGTCTGAAGGGCTCTTCAACAAGACACTCCCTGGGTACCTGAAGGCTTTAAAGAGGAGAGAAGTGATGTCCACAGAAGCAACTGCCTTCCTGAGCTGCAGCCAGACCTTTCTTTTCCTCTTCAGGTGTCACATTTTAAATATATATTCAGTTGTTTTCCAGATCCCTTGATAAAATCCACAGGGGAGATTCAGTGGCCACTCCTGGAGGAATGTGAGAATTGTCAGAGGCTGCCTGTATATTGTGAACTACAAAAATCAGGCAGACTTCTGGTCTGCCTTTGCATAAAGGTGCTTAAAATTAGTGGAAGCAGAAGTAAAAATCATGTGCAAGATGAAGAAATAAAACTTGTGTGAATGTAATTCAAAATCCTATTTTTGTTAATATTGAGAGACAAGATATAGCCACAAATCAGCTATCTAAATTAAACTACAAATGAAGCTTATAATAAAGTTTAACATGGCAATAAGAACTAAATACAGGATTACAGTATCAGTGATAGATTGTAGATATATTTTTCTGACTTGAATTCAGGTTTACAGCTAGAGGTTTTAAGGTGTTTTTCTACAGTAAAGATACCAAAACTTTGTTTGAGGGTTGATTGCTGGAATAATCTTTCACAAGTAAACCTTGAATTACACTGAGCCCTATAATCATTATACCCTAGGCTATTTTTTAACTAAGATTTATCAGCATATTTCAGCTGGATTACAAAGTGAAGCTCCTAGGCATGCTTATGAACAGCGCATAGTAAATATGCTGCAAAAATGTTTTCTGCTCCCTTCTTCAAACCCTTCTACTTTTCAAGTTGAAAAATAGTTTTCTACGTGTACTATCTAATCCTTTTTTATTTACATATATAGTGGTTGGGGCTGTATTTTTCTATTGTTTGCATGGGAAGTAGATTGCATTTCCATGAGATTTGAATTCAATTTGTCATTATTCTCCAACTTGGCAGTTGGTGCATATCTCTGGATGCTGGTCAGAAGGAAAGGTGGGAGAAGGGGTGCAAGCTTCTAAAGAGAGAATATTTGGTTTTGAGCACCAGGTAACCACCCCTCCTTTCCCTTTTCCTTATATGTTAATATATCTTGGGGTTGATTGCAGTTTGAGACTGGTACCTGGATTTCAAACATCTATCAGTAGTTTCTACCTATGAATAGGGTGTGTAACTCCTGTTATATTGGTGAAGATCTCAGAAGTTCCTGAATAGGCACTGCCTAGCATTGGGAACCCCTTGTGGACTTCAGCTGTTAGTCCATAGATATGTGAGTCTTCCATCAGTCCCATCTGGTATCTGCCATCCCTTGGGCACTTTAAATGATGTGAAACACTGATGGCAAGGCCAACTGCATCAAGCTTCAAGTCAGGACAGGCTACAGGCTCCTAGAGAGTGATTTGACTTTCTCTGAAGTAGATACTCTAAATCTATCGCCTTGACTAGTGACTATACTGGGAGCTTGAATGCTTTTCAGAGACTCTTAAGTATGGATGTTTTAATCTTGGATAGATCCCAGCCAGATCAATTACCTTGCCTTGGATAACAGCTTGGGATTTTGGCTGCCTTACTTGTTAATTTACATTATGAGATCTTAATTTTTGTAGAGCAGCAGCTTTCACTAATAACAAACCTTCAATAAGATTTTCCATTTTAGTGGTGGCCTTCTTTATAATTAGCTACATAATATTGTTGCTAGAAAACCTATATATAGATGTGAATACCTAGCTGGAGAATACTTAGTTCAGTAATTGTTTGAGCTGAAAGTGGCTTGCTGGGGATAATTTGTACATGGGCAGGCATATAGTCTCCCTGTGCACGTATACACTAAGAGCAGGTTTCTTGTGCCATTTGATTTAATTTCAAATTATCCTAGCAACACTTAACATTATTGTACATTGTTTCCACAGAATAGGTTATATTATAAATAATAGTTATGTAAACTATTTATTGATGACTTTTTATGTGGTCTTGGTTAAAACAGTACCTGCAGCAGTAGATACCCATCCAGGAGTAGCCTGCCTCTTAATCACTCTGGCTTCTGAGCAACAAGGAATATCTCTTTACTAGCAGTTTCCTAGGCTGCATATCACATACTGCCTAAATTGCTGACCATGTAGATCCTATTTTATTCAACAATAATGTTATTAAAAAAAATCAAAGAAACAACAACAAAAAATCCCAATAGCAGCATGAATATGTAAAGCACTTTATTTCCTGTTTGTATTATTCTAATCACAGAGTCATTTAGGTTCAAAAGATCCCCAGATCATCAAGTCCAACCTGTGGCCAATCACTGCATTGTCAACTGAACCATAGCACTAAATGCTATGTCTGCTTGTTTCTTGAGTGCTTCCAGGGATGGTGTCCAGTGATGGACATCTCCCTATGCAGTCCATTCCAATGCTTGGACAACCCTTTCTGTGAAGAAATTCTTGCTGATGTCCAACATGAACCTTCCCTGGCGCAGTCTGAGGCTATGTCTTCTTGTGCTGTTGCTGGTTGCCTGGGAGAGGAGGCTCGCTCCCACCTTGCTACATCCAATAACATTGCTTTGTTGACTGTATTTTGCAGAAAGACTGTGGGTAAATTGTCATTTAAATCTGTAACAACAGGATCTGGAAATCATCTAATTCAGGGTGTTGTAAGTATGTTCCCTATCAAATAACTGAAATTAGGTTTGTGAAGAGGGGTAGGAGAAAAATGTAATTTAGTTATAATTAGACCTCCAGCCCTAACAAAGGGGTGTTGAATTTTTCCATATATATAAGTAATGCAGGCTGAAACATTTTTGCTAATAACTAGCAAAGGTAGATGGAAGAATTAAACTTGAGTAGAATACTAAGTTTCCTTTTAAATTTTTTAGAACTTGATTTTGAAAGAAGCACAAAATAATTTGGGAAATGGGTGGAAGAACTAATTCTTCAGTGATGAAGTTGAGTGAGATATTTAAGCATATGCTCAACTTTAAATATCCAATGTAGTTTTGGGCTAGGTCCAACAAGAAAGCATGTAATTTATTCTATCTAAACTAAAAATTTAAAACTTCAGCTTGCTTGTTCAGTTGCCATCTATCCTGGGGGGAAACAAATTTTATTTGCAGAAAACTTCAGTATTTTTCTGTGGGCTTCAAGTATTTCTTATGAGAATGGACAGTAGCTTCCAAAACTAAACAACATTAAAATGTGAAAAGGCAAAATCAAGTTAAAATTCATACCGTTTTTCTGTCAGTGAATTGTCTCAACGTGAAGGCATTTCTGGATTCTGTTGGGACCTGACTTCCCCATTGCACTGAATGGGAGAAGTCAGGTTTTTAAATTAGGGTTTATGGTTTAGATTTTACAGCTGTCTGCTACTAAGCTGTCCTTTCCTTCACCAATGTGTGAGTTGATGTGATGCATAATTCACTGGTGTGTTAATTTGGGCTTGCAGATAAAGGATGGGGTGTTTTTTGTGTTTTTTTNGATGTTTGAAATAATCACATGTAAATGTAGTGTTATCTTTTTAGCCTTGGTGCAGTAAATGCTTTGTTTACATTCAGGTGACTTTTTTTATCTTTTAGTGTGAGAGTTATGGTTTTGCGTAAGGATACAAGGCAAAGGATGATAGAGAAGTAAAGACTGATAGTGGGAGACTAATCTGTTGTGTTGTTCAGAAAAATGCAGAGATGATTCCTTTATGGAGCATGCCCCTTATCACACCAATAATAAAATGCAGCCAGTAGGAAGGTAGCAGTTCCAGCACCCTGGGTCATTCCTTCTGCACACAGATCCCACTGAATCTGAATAGGTATTTCTGGCTGAACACACACAAGGTGCTGTCTCTGGCTACAGGTACCCAAGCAAGAGTTGATGGTTCAGGTTGTGGCTGGTTTGCAGAAACGTGTGAAGTGCAAGTTGTGTGCTTCACTGATAGTCAGCACAGGACAGCTGTGCTTGGTTCAACCACGTTTCCTTGTGGGCTAAGTGAAGTCTTTAGCCCACCCCAAATGCCAGGTAGAATCTGCAGAGATAGTTGTTCATCTTTTGAGCATCACACTAGTAATCTGCAGTCACTTGCTTTGTAAGTTTCCCTGTTTTGAACCCTCCTTGCAGAACTTGAGAACTTGTGACCAGCACATGCTTCTTCAAAGTTGTAACTGTTCTCAAGTGAGAAGAGGATCTAGCAAATAGTGTGCTGACAGGGCATCATCTCCTTAGGATCACTCAGTGAGGAAGGCACACAGAGTGTTCCTTGCAAGAAGTTCAGCACTTCTCATTTTAGAAAGTACTAGTTCTTCATTTCATCCTCACCTCTCTGAAAGGCTGTTTAGAAACTGGGACAGGATCCTTTGAGATCTCCCTAGAACTTTATTTTTGAAAGTCTGGTTTCTGCAGATTGTTCTCGTCTTTCCTCTAGCTGATTATTCTTACTTGGTCCATTTCCTGTCAAATCTGTCTCACATCTGTCTTTTCTTCTGAGTCTCTACTGTGTGATTTTTCTAATTACTTTTTAATCTAACAATTACTTACACTTATGTTTTCCTTGCCTTTCTTCTCAATGATTCAGTGCATACATATGTGGGTCTGCTTTGGAGAAATATCTATTTATTCAAATTTTTGCTAACTTACTATTCCTACAAGGAAGCTGGCCGTCCTAGATTTTACCAGGGCATGATTTTAAATTATTTGTGTTCATATTGATCCCGAGTTAAGTTTGTCATCTGACAAGCATGGCCATTCTTCCCTTGGTTGCTGGTCAAAGCAGCATTATTGGGGCAAGCATGCTGTTCAGTATTGAGCCTTAAACACTGAAGGAATGGGATGCATGGGAATCACTTTGTTCATGCAAGTTTCATA
Source organism: Hylia prasina (assembly GCA_013397195.1). NCBI lineage: Eukaryota > Metazoa > Chordata > Aves > Passeriformes > Sylviidae > Hylia > Hylia prasina. The sequence goes on from VYXD01008480.1 coordinate 389,529, forward strand.
GCTAAGGTTGCAATTGGAAGCACAGTCTATGCACTACAAGTATTAGAGTGACTAAATGTCTGTGTAACGTGATACTGTATAAGATGAATACAGCGTCCTTCTCCACATATTTAGTGTTTCATGTGATGCCCTGACTGATGCCAATGATGGTTAATTATGGATGATGATGCATGACTGATGTCAGTAATGGAACAATATTTTCATTGCTTTTATACAGATTTCACTTGCAGTCTTCAAGCTTTATTGCCTTAGAGAAAGTAGTTGCCCAGCTTATTTTTAGTCAGATTTATGCCCAGCCAATCCATGAATAAAAAAATCTCTCCCTCAACACAAAGTTCTTTCTTTGCATTTGATATCTTAGTAAATGGTGTTTGGATTACAAAACAACCCCAAACCCTCACAAAATTCAAAAAAGGAAGTAAAAGGAAGTAAAAGAAAAAAGTTTCCAAAGGTGATGGAGAAAACAAGGATGACAAAACTTCCAGCCATACTTTGCTTATAAATCAGGTGGTCTTCATTTTCATGCTAAGCAATCATAATCAGGTTTCTGTGGGGTTTTTTTTTGTGATTCATCTCGCAGATTTGGATTCCAGGATTAATAAGTAACTTATACTGTACTTCCATAATCGTGGGTTTAGAGAGGCAGGATGTTGCAAAGGCTGCAATTGCTCAAAAATTAGTGATGTGACGACTTTGTGCCAACAGAGTTCTTGTCACACTCTCCAGCGGTGGGGCAGTGATAGTGACCATGTGGGATACCTATTCTGCCTGCTGAACTGCAGTACTGAGGAGGATACTGTCCTCTGAAATACTCTACTGTGGAGAGATCTTGTCAAGCTGATACACCTTACTCTGATCCTATTTTGATTTGTCAGGGCACATAATGTCTGAGACTTCTATGAGCAGTGTTGCTTGTGAGCTGCAGGTTTGGACATCGTGATGGAATGTACGTGTCCTTCTCTGTGCCTACTGATGATGGACAGGCATGGTCTACAAAGATGACATCCAACTTTTCGTGCATCTCAGTTCTAGAAGTGTTCTAAGTGAAGGCTTTTTTCTGTGGACCACCTCTGTTGTGTGCTGGACTGCATGTGCAGTGCACGAACATATAAAATCACAGGTACTTGTCTGGGTGATGCTCCAGCTGGGGCCTGTTAATCCCATCAAATAGATCACTTCTGCACCCCTGCTCTCTAGGAGGATGTAACTCATAACTTTCCACTGTTCTTGGTTACACTAGAGCTAGCCATGTGGCCATTTTTTTGGCTATCCTGTAATATAGCTTGACTTGGAAAAAGTTGGACTTTTTCAATACCCCTCTCTCCCTGCCAGTCTTTACAGCAGGATAAAGCTAAAGCTACCTAGTTATATATAAAAATTTGAGCCCAGATGTCCCAATGAGTCACAAAGAAAATTCTCAGAGGCATTTCACCGAAAATACAGTCTTTACTTTCTTAGACTCCAAGAAATTTCAATCTGTGCAGAACTCAGAGTATTAAAATTCAGCACAGCAAAGAACTACATCATGTCACACGTGCTCTCAAAAATAGCATCTTGTTGATGGCATTAAAGTAACAGTATTTAATTGTGTATTTTTTCACAGATTTTGAAGATGGTTGGTGGAATTTTCCATATAATAAGAAAGCCAAATCCTTTTTCACTCTGTGTGCTGAAAGAGATAGACTGCAGCCGAAGGATAGGAGAGGACAAAGCATTTCATTTTGCCCTCAAAACTTTATCTGCTCTATTTTAACTGGCAGAGCTGTGTCCAATCTACATCACTGACTCTCTTTGAAACCCTCTGATTAGCAGAGAGCATTTGAGGTTGTAAGTGTTGCCCCTCAGAGTCAGGCAGCACTTCAGCCAATATCTGCAGTGTCTAAAATTGTCACTTTTTAATGGGGGATAATGCTACAAATACAGATTTTCTCTGGCAAGAGCCAGGTTTTACACAGTGGGAGTTTGTTCTAACTTTAACTCTTCAAATAGCTCTAGGTCACTGGAGTAGGATCTTCCAGTAACAAATTTCTGTCCTAGGGAGAGAACCAATATGTTCTTTGCTGATTCCAAAGATGTTGCTCCCAGACCAGGGCAGAAAAAAGTTTAGACCAATTCTTGGCACTGGCAGATGTATGCTAGCGGGAAATCTCCTGGAACAGGGTTTTGGCTGGTGAAGTCTGGCAGGGTAAGAGCTTCTTTTTGCTGTCTTGGTGTGAAAAGATGATTCGTGCTTGGGAATAGGTCCCTGTGTCTTTTGCTGCATATGTAGGCACAGAGCAGGTGGCATATAGATTACCATATAGAAATCCACACATGCAAATTGGCATGAACTTAACTACAGGGTGACTCAAGATGGAGGTGCCATGTACCACACACTTGGGAAATGCTGTTGCTTCTTGTGGAGCTGTGATCTGCATGCTCTTTCTGTCTCTTCCCAAACAGATGTCCCCTTGTCCTTAGACTAGGGAAGCAATTTAAGCCATCAGATCTGGTATATTTGGACAAGATGAATTCATATGAAAAGAATATTTGTTTCATGGCCCTTTCCTGGATTTGCAATGTAGGCATGCTCTGAGCACCTGTTGGTTTGAATAGTGGACAGGTTCTGTTCTCATTAATTACCTAATGCTTCACGCATCACAAAGTAAGGCAGTTGTAAAGAGCAGCCTTTTGGTCATATGGCCTGTGTTGGTTGTCTAAGTGTGGTGAACTCCATGTATAGTTTTGCTTATATTTGTGTTTGAGCTTGACATATGGGTACACTTTTGAAATCAGTATTTCTGTTTTGGTTCATAGAGCAGTATTGAAACACTTACCTGCAGGATGAAACTGTGTTTCAGCCACCAGTGTGTGTTTCAGTCCACAGAGTTATTTAGAAATAGTCACCTTTCCACGTGCTCTATGTGTACCATGGATATCATATACTCAACACCAGCTGCTTCACACTACAAATCCTGTATTGGGATTTGCTGCTTCCTGATACAGCCCTAAAGCTCTGCTGAGAGGAAGAAGGATGGGTGATCTGACTCAGGGCACCATGGTGGAGGGAGTGTCTCATCCTGGAGATAGAATTTTGTTTGGTTTTGGGATCTAAACTAACAAAACATCACTCTCCTTCTAGAGGCAGAGGGCTTTTATCAGAGAAGTGATAATCAAAGTGGGTCTAAAAATCTGCATTCAATACACAAACCCTAATTTGTGAAATCCATTGGCTAAGGTCTGCATCTTACAGAGCTATGCTTTGGCAGCTTAGAAATCTTTTAGTCCCAAACCTGCTTTATGCAAATATGTACCTATAAAGCAGTGAAATTAAATTAGCAATGTTAATCATAAAAGAGAAACACTTTTAAGACCTGTGGCTTGCAGCACCTCTGATCCTCTTGTCTCAGTGTTTCAGAGAAAAAGCTCAGTGTTAAATATTTGGCTGCTTGGAGCCTGTAGCTTGAGAGCCTGGCACAGCTTTATTGTATGCTCAGGTAGATAATAATTCGGTTTCAGGCTTGCACAGCTGTTTTTTGACCACTTCACAAGTGCATATGACGACTGAGTTCATCTTTCTGTGCACACACCTGATTTACCAGTGCATCATGCAAGATCATGTGCATTATATGTCTCTGCTGATTGTACTCTTTCTCTCTTTATGTACTTTTTGAATATATACTTCTCAAGGGAAAATGGTGATGGTAACAGCCCTATGTAGGGCAACTTTTATGCAGTTACAGGAAATCATAGTCCCCAGGGAAGCTGCAAATTTGCACTTGTAGGTCCTTCTTTCTACTGGCGTGTTCCTTGTACTCATCAAAAAAAAAGTCAGAGGTGGATTTTCCTCTTGCCACCCTCATTAAGAACTATTGTGATGAAACCCTTTATTACTTAATTTTTACTTTTATTATTATTCTTTTTAAGCTCTTCTAAAATGCTGGGTGTGTGGATGCCCTGGCTCTGAGGGAGCCTTGCCTGTATTGGAGAGGATAACACCTTTGGACTGGCCACCTCACTGTACCTTCACAGCCCCACTCCCACAATGACCCCTGCCTGTCTTTCATTCCCCAGTGCCTTTGCTCACACGTAAATCAGAGCAGAAGTGTGAAAATGCTCAGATGACATCTGAAGACTTTTTGGCTCACCCATGCATTGCTCATACCTCCAGCCATGCCTGTGAACACTGACTGTTAATCCTGGGAGCTGCTGTTGAGTTGTGCGCTCACCCGTGCAAGTCCCATATGAATAGATGCGTGTAGCCAGGACAGGCAGAGCTGGGGAAGAGGAGTTTGTGCTGCATGCTCCTCTTCTTGCCTTGTTACTGCTCTAATCTGTTTTCTAATCTAATTTTACTTCATCCAGTAGGAAGCTCTTGAGCCTTCCTGGATTTTCTAGGTGCTCTGATATTCCTATTTCTACTACTAATGTCGAAACAACATGCAAATCAATTCAAAGCCCAACCACTTTTTCTAATAGAAATTACATTACATAACTGCGCATTTTTGCTTTCTGTCTGGTAATGGATTTTTTTGCAAATCATACTGTTCATTGTCACTACTGTTAAGTCCCCTATTCTGTCACCCATTGTCACATTACAATGTGTTTATCGCATCTTGTCTCATCTTGTCCTTTAAGTGTTGCAAGCCCTGTCCCTTGTTAATGCCACAAAATCTTGATTGCTTTGAAACCTCTGTCTATTACCATAGTGAAAATATTAAACAGTAATTTCCTTCTCAGAGGGCAGTAGATGTTGCATTGCTGGGACTCTTGAACTGCTTATCAAATACAAAACTTATCTTAATACCTGTAGCTGAAATAAAGTAAAATACTTGGTGGCTGCTGTGCTAATTTACAAAGGAGAAAAAACTAAAAGTATATCCAAAACCAGTGACAATGTGTAGTATAAATGTTAATATCCAACTTAATGAATTGGTGAGGGGAAATGTTATTCTGATATATAGTTTGATCCTGATATTTTTACAGAGAAGTGATTTTTATCAGCATTCTTTTAAGGAAAGAAACTATTAAGTATGTTTCAGCTGTGGGTTTTAAGATAGGATGGTATTTCCCTCTTTCTCCCTCTCTCTTGCTCTTCTGCGAGAATTTGATTCTCTGATCAGTGCAGGAAATGTAAATGCTGTCTGTTGGATTATTCTCAAGCTAGCTGATTCTGTTAAGGAAATTATTTTAAAATATGTTATGGCCTCTGACCAGCATTGAAATATCTTTCAAAACTAGAGCCATAACTCTGCCTTTACTGGTAGACACTGATGATTCCTCAAGTTTGTGGTCTTGCTCCGGTCTAAGAAACCATTGTGTCTAGTGAATGCAGTGTAAGGGGATAATCTTTGAGCAGGTACCTCTTCAGAGTCACTCACCTATTTGTAGACAACTTTGCATTGGGAGAACTTTAATTTTCCCATGGTATTGAGACATGCAATTTGAATACTCTTATACTTTGAGTCCTGTTTTCCCTGTCATATTATAGAGTAGTATGGTGCTATGGCAAGAATATCTTTCATGAGTATCCACTGCTCTGGCTGTATTTCAGTGTTTAATCACTCTACCATGAGCAATATCTTTGAAATGGTAACAGGATGTGAACATCCTGGTTCATGAAGAACATATGCCACAAGATTATTAAGCAATTCATGTCCATAAATCATATTTTCTTCGTTTATTACTATAAGTTTCAAGCCTGTTCCAATGCTTGACAGCCCTTTCCATGAAGAAATTTTTCTTAATATCCAATGTAAGTGTCCCCTTAAGGCTACATCCTCTGGTCCTATGGATTGTTACCTGGGAGAAGAGGCCACCTCCCACCTGGTTACAAAGTCCTTTCAGGCAGCTATGGAGAGGGATAACCTCTTCTGTAAGCCTCCTGTACTCCAGACTAAACAATCCCATCTGTCCCTCATGAAACTTGTGTTCCAGACTCTTCACCAGCTCTGTTGCTCATCTCCAGCACCTCCCTGTCCTTCTTGTAGTGATGGACCCCAAACTAAACGTGGTACTCAAGGTGCAGCCTCACCAGTGCGGAGTACAGGGGCACAATCCCTGCCCTGTCCTACTGGCCACACTATTCCTGATACAGGCCAGGATGGCATTGGCCTTTCTGGCCATCTGGGCACGCTGCTGGATCATGTTCAGCTGGCTGCCAACCAGCATCCCCAGGTTCTTTTCTGCTGGGTTGCTTTTCAGCCACTCTTCTGCTAGCCTGTGGCACTGCACAGCATTGTTGTGACTCACACTGCAGTAATTTCTTCTTCCCCACTTCATCTTTTGAATGTATGTAGCTGAAATCTTTCAGTGCCTTTCAGAGTTTCTAAGGGAGAGGAGCTCAGAAACGGACTGAGTTTTACAAGAAATATTGCACCCTCTTTCTGAAATAATGTTTCATAACTTAAAAGAGTGACAAACCTCTTAAACCTTTTGAAAAAATAGACTTGAGTATTTTTAATAGGAAACAGTATTAAAATTCCATTATACTAAGATGGCCAGAGTTCAGCTATCATTAATTATCACAGACCTTCAGTGAACAAGTTCAATCTAAAAGTCCATATCAAAATATCATTCATTATTAAAGCTAATTGTTATTTAATTATTCACAGAACTGTCATGGATTGATTTGTCTGCTGTCCTGGGCTAAAATTTGACTCAAATTTTAGAAAGATTGTACAAGACATTTCTCTAATATTATTTGCAGCATGTATAATTTAACACTTGTTGGGTTTGGTTCTTTTTCCGTGAAAGCATTTTGGTTTACCTATTAATAATCTAAATCTCAAAAACAAAGAGCACAATTCCTATCTATGGCTTGATTCTGAAGTTTTAATTTGATTTATTGCCTGATATTAAAAGACAGCTAAAGGAAAATTACAGGGCTTTGCATTAACTTCTGCATTTACTACTTCTAAAGAATAATATTAAGATCACTTGACACCATGGTAAATGTAGACTGAGTGGAAAAGTTGATATATATTGAAGATGTTAATCCTGTCCCTCTCCCTTTATCATTTATTTGGGTGTATATTTATGACTGAGGATATACTATCTCTCTCTTCTTTCAGCTCTTTTGGTATTGGATGCCAAACATTGAGAACCATATTTCTTAAAAGTGCATGATCTTAGCAGTCACTGATTTAAATCCAGAGAAATATGGATGGCAAGAGACCTGGCCATATGTCTACTGTGTTCATACATGTGATTAGTTTAAGTCACTCACTAGTATTTGAAAAACTTGCAGTTTGTGTGTATTCATGGACCATGCCTGTTCACATTCCTCTTTTTATGTGTCCTGTTTTCTGGACCTGTGAATATCCTCATGGTCAGTAACTGAGTTTGTTTCAGAGGGTTCCCATCTTTATGGACATGCAGAGATATGTAAGCCTGAGCACTGAAGAGAGCATGATTTTTCATATCTTGCATGTCTTTTGTGTTTCAAAGTGATGGCTAGCTTATCTCTCAGTGTGAAATGGGTTCATCTTTTAATAAGAAACCTGTTTCTACCAGTATTAAAGAAGGTATTGAACAGTGTGATACCTAGGATGCATTCACATAACATTTACTCTGTAGGTGATGGTGTTCAGTCAAGCCAGTGCAAGGAAGAGATGCATGACCACAGCAGTCCCAAGTATGCTTATATTGTATATTTATCTAGCTTTTCCTCAGTTTATAGGCTTCTTGAATTGACGTTATGCCTGAACTCTATTGGATGCTGAATTTCAATCAGTGAGCTTGCCTAAGAAGGTTTTGGACCTATTTTAGAGTTTTAACATATGCTGCAATGTGTGTCACTGCATTTCTCTGGAAAGAAATTACTTTTTTTTTAATCATCGAACTTCTGTTTGCTAATTTAATTTTATTTGACACTTCACATCTCATTAGAATTAGGGAACATTATTTTTAGGTGATTTGTGATTGTACAGAAATTTATATCGCTTTTGTATTCTCTCCCATGCTCAGACTGAATAGTTCTGCTTTATAGTCCTCTAATACAAAAGTCTCTTTCCATTAATTTGTCTCCCTCTCTATTTCTTGTTCTCTGTGATGAAAGCTAGACACCAGAACTCTCTGCAGTATTCAAACTATAAGCAGGTAGCATATATATATATAAAATTACCTGCTGAAGATTTCATTGTAATTTTTCCTAATAATCTGTTGTCCTTTGGAAAGTCATCAAACTGAGAAAAGTCTGTGGGGTGGCTTTGGTTTTGTGGGTCTGGTGCATTTGATAATGAATCTACACTACAGTCCTGAAATGGTAGCAGCAAGTTTAGAATCTATTATTGGTTTTGATAGCCAAAACAAGTCTCAGTTATGTGCCTTATTTTGGTACTTGAATTTCACTTACATTTTATTGCCCAATTTCTCAGTACTATGAGAGTTTTCTGTATCTCTTAGTTTAGATTTTTGTGAATTTCTTAGAGTTACTAAAGACGCTTTTCATTCATATTCTCTTTATTATTAAGTACATATTAATCTCTAAGTTGATCTTTCCTCCTGTTTCAAAATGGTCATGTTTTTCATAGCTTTTAATCCAGAACCTTGCTGGTTTTGTGACTGCTGTCCTGCTTCCTGATCAAAGGCATTTTGTAAACCCATGAGATCATCTTTTATTTGCATGCTAGCTAATTCCTTCAAAGAGTTTTTAATATTTTTGTCTGTTATCAGCTCTCTTGCTAAATCTATGTTGGCTCTTCTCCTGTATATCATGGATATTCATTAATCTAATGATGCTATTCTTTACTGTAATTTCCAGCACTGAAGATGATTCAAATGATAGATTGTACAAATGGGATATTGCACAATGGTTATGACAATACTTTGGCAATTTCACATAAGGAGTCCTTCAAATCTCTGGGGTGAAAGCCATCTGGCCTTGAAAATTTGTTACCATTTTTTATCAATCTGTCCTACAGCTATTGTACTGACACATTAGTTTAAGATGAGGTCTACAAAAAAGAATGAATTGGTGGGGTGAATGAATCTTCTAGGGCAAGCAAGTCTTGTAACCATTTTGCAAGCTTTACAAGTTCTCTTGTAGGTTTCTCATTCACTTAACTGTATTTGAGGGAAAACAACTGTTGCTGCTATGTTATTAGTAAATTGCCTACAAATTGTTTACTAATAATCATATTTTCCATTTCAGTTGCCAGAATTACAGTGTATTTTATTTACTTGTGACTTCTGTGACCAGTAGCTGATGTTTGTTGTCTTATTGAACAGGTAAACAAGGTGATTACTTTGGTGAGTTTTCTGGCACCTTCTGTAGGGTTTTTTGGTTAGTTTGGGGGTTAGTTTACTTGTTTTGTTCCCCCCCCCCCACCCCTTTCCAGATCCTTCTCTTTGATCCTCTTTTTAATATGGAGCATGGGCACAAGAATTGGCCCTACCTTAGCACTTCTGGACAGATCATCTAGACATGTGGAGAGGTGCCCCCTCTGCGCCCAGCAGTGCAGCGTGAGCTTCACTGGCATCACTGACCCAGCTTTGCTTGCCTGGGACTTGCATGTTACAGGGCAGCTTTCAAGCATCCTGTACAGTAGAGTGAGCCAGAAAATGTGTGAGCTCCTGCTGGGCTTGTATTCATGTTTGCTTTCACCAGTAGATTTTGAAGTTCTCTCTGATTTTTATGCGTTTGTTCATTCCCTCTGTTCTGTTTCTCTTCTAGGAGAGCGCAGACCTCCTCCCCTGCTTTAGTCTATGGCTCTGTGGTTTTGTTTAGGTTTTGGCTCAAAGTTAGAGGCAAAGGTCCAATTAGTAGATGCACAATTTCTTCTGGTCACTTGAGAAAGTCTTGGTATATGAAGTTTTTGTTTGTGAATGCTAACAGAAACTAAGGCTTTAGTATCTATTTTTTGTTTGTTTTCTTTGCTGTTTTTTTTTAAGTCCATGTTCTTGATGTTTGTTTTGTTGCTTTACCAGAGCTCTAAGGAAGAAAGTAAGAATTCAGTTTATTTAAAGGTTAGATAAAATTAGAAGTTGCCTTGGAGGTTCAGAGCTTTCATGTCATTGCAAAAAAAGAAAGGAATTGTTATTTAAGGGGATGTGTACAAGTGATGTGCAATACTTCAGGAATATTAGACAATGTTTGAAAAGGTAATAAGTGAAAACATGATGGGATTAATGCTCATGAAATTAAGAGTAGGATATTGTTCTTTATCTTGCAAATTATATTAAATATTTAAGTCTGATTCCTTTGTGACATGGACACTTATCCTTTAAATAAAAATTATGCTTTAAGTAAAAATTAAATAAAAATGCTAGAGTTCCTCATGCAAACCACTACCATCTCATTTGATTGGTTTTAGCAGGGATTAACTAGTGGAACTGCTAAATCAGAATTAGCTGGAACTCTGCACTATTGTGTTCCATGTTAAATGAACGCATCCTAAAGTAGGTACTCTGGGTAGACTTTTTCAGTTGAAATAGTTTAGTCAAAAATATAATTGATCAAGACCAGTCTTAGAACAGATTATACAATTAATTGAAATTGGTGTTTGCAGCTTCACCTCTGTGCATATGCGGGTATCTCTGAACACTTCTTTAAAAATCACAATATACTCCTCCATAACTGCATAACTCCTCATTCTGAAGGCTCAGGTAGCTTTGTAATCCAGGATGGATGATTCTTCAAAGTCTTTGTGAGCTGGATAACTATTCAGTTTATTTTATCCCACATAGAAGTGGGCTGCCTTCATCATCTGGCTGAAGATTTCACTGTAGAGTTGTATCTTTATTAGTAATGCTGTCATTAGTGAAAGTGCCAAGTTGCTAGTGTTTTGTGGCAGTGTTTGGTGAAGATCATCTGAGCATAGTGGAATTCAAGCAACTTATTGGCTGGAGAAAAATATGTGTTTATAGGATTTATCATTTGGAGACTATTTTTATATCTAATAAAGGCCTTAACTAAGAGATTAATCAGTCATTCAAGACATTCAGATGCTCAGATTTCAATTTATACTTAGATAAGATACATACCAAGATAATAGGGAGTATTTAGTAATAAAATGTGAATATATCCTGTATATGGAAATGAATATATCCAGTTGCTATTAAACACATTATTGAAAAGTAAAGTTCAGTAGTAGTACATACTGTCATGTGAGCCAACTAAAATGTATTTTATATGTCATTAATTTTTTCATCCTCACTCTTTCTCTAGTGCTACGGGCCTTTTTTCTTTAATTTGTCAGGAGAGTCTTAGCAAAAAATGAAAATGTACATTTAGCTGAGAGGATAAATGTGCTTTGGTTCTGAACTGAAACATGACTACAAAAATTGCACCTTTTGGATCTCTATATTTTTTACCTGTTTCATTCATGAATTTTAATGACTAAAAGGTCATATTTCACTGGGTTTTATCCCAGTAGGTTACTAAACTGTCATGTAGCAAAAAATAGATCTTATTTTCCTTTAGCTAGTCCTCAGCTGCAGGGCCAATTTATTCCAAGTTTGGTCAGTCAAATTCCATGGCGTAAACTATTTTAAATGCTAAAGAACAGCATTGGAATAGCTGCAGATTTTTTTTTTCCTTGTAAGTTTGATGGCCCTAGCTGGGCAAGAAAGAAATTAGCTTGTCCTTCAAAACTCACGAGGCTGTGTTTTCCAGCTGCTAGATCTGTAGTTCCATGAAGAAATTGTCTTTAAGGCAATTCAGTCAAAATAATTGAGGTATTCCCATAAGCATCTTCAAGAATAAAAGCTAAGAAGAGGTGAGACTAATTCCTGGGACTTCAGTGGGCTTTGGACCATTCTTATGAAAATGTTCTTAACATCCTAAATAAATTTGCCTTGTAGTTGTTGTTTTCATGGGGTTTTCTGGGGGCTGGCAATAAGGGTATGGTTGACATATTCTTAATTAATTTTTAAGATTAGATAAATAGTTTCTACTGTCTACTGCTGTTTTGACCACAAATGAGGAACTACTATAAATTAAAATGTATACTTGTGTTTTTCATTTATTTTTAATTTAGGCTTTCAAAGCTTTGCTTTATTTTTTTCTAATTTCCTAGTTCTGGTGACCTATTTTGCTAATATGCTTACCATCCTGTTTGTTCATTAAAATGATTCCCAACTAAATTGAATTTTATTTTATGTTTATTTAAAGTCTTATAGAAAAAAGCTGTTCTGTTTGTTCACAATGCCCACAAAGGGCTCTTCAGACATGGTTCAAGCAATGTTTTTATGGAGGGATTTATACAGGCAGGTAGATTGAATTAATTCCATCTGGACTACAGTGTTGTAACTACAGTTCTTCTCCTTAGTCCGTATGAAGGGGAGGTGGGTAGAGCTCACAGGTGCCTGGGCATTTGCTGCCTTAACACAGATGTGTTACTGTGGGAGCACAAACTGTACCTAAGGTTGTTCCTGTCTCTTGGAGTTCGGGTAGTGTCCTGAGATCCATGTTGGCCAATGCTTGAAAGTTAGTAAGTGTCTGAGCTTCCTGCCCCCTGGTCACCAAGCAAAGCTGCTTTTCCCTTCCAGTGTGACAGGTTCTGAGAAGTGAGAGTGAAGGGGTGTGGAGGGGATCCCATGTTTTCTTTGATCAGAGTTGTTGATTCTGTTGCCTGACTTGAAATATTCAAAGGCCATTCTCAAATGGAGAACTGGGAAATGTTTTATCCTTTCCTTATTGGTATATGGATTATGGAAAAAGGGCAGACCTTGAATCTGATATTTCTACATTTATTTTGTAAAGGTCATCTCTGTACAAATTTACAGAAAGATCTTACTGATTCCTTCTGTGGTATTCTTTTGCTGGGTACGGAGCCTCTAACTTGGAGAAATTAAGTTGTTGCTTGGTGTAATGTTTGTTCACTGGCCTAGAGAAGGGAGAGTTCAGTAACAATTTCTGAGAATGTATGTAGTTAACCAGAATTATCAAATTTTTTGTTTCAAGTAATACGTGCATGTGAAAATGTAATTCATACAACAATATGAAACAGAATAGTTGGTCGCTTAATAGGTTTTTGCCATAATAAAGCCTGATTCAGATGTAAAACTATAATGTCTAGATAGAAGTATCCAAGCAAGAAGTTACTATTTTGTGTGGAGATTCTTTGCTATGCCATTGCCTAATGGCTGAATGTTAGAAAAAAGGTTTCAATGGTAGGATTAAGCACTGGGGAGTAATTAGCGACAAAACTTGCTCTCTGTTATTCCCATTAACTACAAAATAACTGAAATGTGTTTTATTGAATTGCAGAGGTGTAACCTATAGCCCAAAATATTCTTCTGTGTTCTCTCTAACTAGGAGAGATCCATTTCATGTCTGTGTTTGCCTTTTGGGGCTCTCCAGTAGCTGCCAATATAAATTGCCAATATAAATATTTCGGAAGCTGCATGAATCCTATGCTGGGTTTTCTGCTCTTGGAAGGTGACAGCTCCTGATGCTCAGAGGCTGAGGTGGCCCTGGTACAGCTGCAGCAGGCAGGTTCCTGTGTCTGTGGGCAGGTACGTCAGCTCAGAGTTAGCATGGGAACCAGAAAAAATACTAGATTAATTAAATTGAATTAATTGAATTCTTCCATCAGCTTGCAGAGAATTGGGTAGGAAGAGATAATTGAGGATTCAGGGTAGGTTTCTGGAGTTTACCATAATTTGACAGGTAATTGATAAACTAGGTTTGGCAGCTCTGTTTCATTTTAACAAATGAGAGGATATTTTTTCTCTGGAATTAAGTGATAGCATGCTCAATTTCCAGTAAAATAGCAGCTGCTCTCTAAAGCATCTTTACAAGTGTGAAGAAAGCTTGGTAATATAGCAATATAATTTCTATTTTAAGACCAAAAATTAGATTACTTAGTTATTAAAACCAGGTCTTGAAGATAGTTACCTTATGTATGTAAATGCACATCCTGGAACTCCATGCCAAGATTAAATACTCAGATTGGCTACAGCTGATTTACTAAACTTGCTAATTTATGCAGCAGCTGTGCTCCTATAGCAATCAGCAAAGGAACTCTCTAGGAACCTGGCTTTGTTTGGACTATATAAGGGAGATGTGGTGAACCAGATTCATTCCTGATCTTGAGCTACATATAGAGATACTCTGCATTTTGCGGATGTAGGAATTGTTCCTATTCATGAGGCTTGATATATCTAGACATCTGGGGAGTAGTTCTGATAAAGCTTCCTAAGAATGCCAATGCATTGTTTTGTTACAGAAACAAATGCAGTCTGTAAAGTATAACCTGATGGGCTACAACCAGTACTGTGGCCAAGGCTGCCATGCAAAATGCACCTGCATGCAAAATGTGATTCAAATGGAAACCTCCGGTAGCTGATTGGTAAGTAAGGAAAAGGAGCTGAGAGGAAAGCAAGTGTGGTTTGGCTGGAATCAGAAGGTGACAGGAGTAGTGGGAGCTGCAGGATTGAGACACGAGGGGTCAGGGGTGCCAGGAGGACTTTGGGTATTGCTTCCCATGGCCTTCCTTGTACTGAGCTCTCTCAGGAGCTACAGCGACAGTCGTTTAACATCAGATAAATGGAAATTGTGCTGGTTTGTTTCTATTTGTTGTGCTCTACCTATTTTGCCTTGATGTGCTTCCTTGTAATTTGCCTTTACTCTTTTTGCATTTTGATTTTTAGTATGGAGAAGAGGAAGTGAAGAAGTCACTAAATGCTTCAGGTAGAGCTGTTGAAACACTAGATTTGAAACTGTGTCCTGTTATTACAGACTTTAAATTATAAGGCAGACCTCCATCTCCTTTTCTAGTTCTACGAGTGGCTGCTGGGAAATCAACCCAAAAAAAGTAAAATGTAATGGATGAATCATGTCATCCCTTTCAGCATTCAGTTCTTTGTTAATCCAAAATTATTCACCACATTTAATCTGAATTTGTATACAGTTTTGACCATCTTAATGGTATTTTCAGTGAATGAAAATTTATGTGGAAGCATTCTCTCTATATAACTGACATTGGAGATCCTAAAAACATTAGGATGGTAAATAGCTCTGTGAAAATAAATTATCTGGCAAATGCCCCAGATACTTCCAAGTTCTCTACAGGCAGTTTGACAGACTACTTGGTTTTCCCACTGTAGTTCTATATTACTCATTTCTGCATAATTCAGCATTAACCTTCTTAATCTGTTTTGATATGTCTTACTGTAATAGCAAGGCCATAAAAGCAAGACTTGAACCATGAGCATTTGGTTCCACTTGTCAGGCATCTTCTCTTTTTAAAAAATTTATTTTACTTTAGAAGAAGAGATATGTTGAATGGGGAGGGTTTAGAAGTAAATTCCTTCTACAGGGTTAGAACCTGGGTTCTGAGCTTGTTTAGTAGCTGCAGTGTTTCAGAGGTAGTGTAATCCTTAGAATTTTATAAGAAGGTTTGATACACTTTGTTGAATGCATGTAGGTGATTTGGATCTGCCTCCAGATCCTGTATTTTCATCCACAAGGCTGATCCTGTGGATAAGATGTGAGGATCCAAGTTTTCTCTCCGTCAGGCTGCTTGCTGCTCTGCCTGGAAATGGCCCCAGTATAGGACGTTGATTTCCACTTAGTCTTTTCACAGGAATGTAAGTAAATGTCACCCATTTAAGATTTAAGGTGATTCCTTTTGGTTTCTGTCATTTTGTAGGTGACTTGTAGATACAGAGGAAATGGTGTATCTTCTACTGACATGTGCCCTATGTGATATTTGGTGCACATATTTGGAGGGGGAAAGGATTGATATCTACATATAAAGATCACAAGTTAACAGTTTTCTTCCATCATGTTCACAAACCTAAGTTGTACTTTCTGCAAATCCACAGTGCCTGAACTTGGTTTTTGAAGGTTAGTGCAACCTCTAGAACTATAGCAGATGATGTGGAGCTTTGTTTCCTTGTAGCTTGTTTGTGCCCAGGAACTGCTGGCTAAGCAGGAAGGCACATCTGGAGTAGTCTGGCATCTCCCTCTATTTCCAGTTACAGTACCAGCAGCATACTGGAGGGTTCCTCTCAACCAGAGGTGCCCTGTGCCTCCTGCCTTCCACCCACCCTGCCCCTTAACAGGACTTGGCTCTTAATATTTCTTTAAGAGATCAGGTTTCATGTTTATTACAAATGAAGTATTGTCTTCTAAAATCATTGTGCGATTTTATCCTTTGCTAAGAAATCTCTGTTGGAGGCATAAATTTATGGAAACATTTAATTTTGTGATACTATCCTTAGTCTAGATTTGTTGTAAATAGTTCTTTCGTGTTGAATCTATAAAAGCCTTTGTGTTGGTTTTGCTATCTTCATTCTTTGTAGCAGCTTTTTTTAAAATTGCCCTGTATATTGAAATAAAATTTTCACTTTTATTTAGCAGTGAGTGTATTGGCAAAACTTCTAATACACATTGTTAGGACCAGGAGCAAATGGTTGTTGCGTGTGTGATAAGCACTGGTGTTTGGACTGACATGGAGAGCCCCTTAGAGGCAGCAGCCTGGGTGCTCTTTGTGCAGTGTGAGGGGAAGTGTTAAGAGAGTACCAAAGCAGCTCTGGAGTCATGGCTGGTTTTGTATTTGTGTTTTTGTATATTTGTATATTTTTTATTTGTGTTTCTGTATTTCTCCTCCCTAGGGAAACCATCAGATCAGAAGCCATCTTTACGTTCATTTTATTTCATTCTGGCAAAAGCCCTAGATGAGAATAATTTTAAATATATATGGGAACATGCTTAAAACAAAAACCATTGCAGTTGTTAGGTTTTAACATTGGGTAAACTATATTTTACTTAATGCAGACGCATGTGGAATTATGGCTGAGAATTTAAAGGCAAGAAGAAAATAAGTCAGGAAAATTAAGTGATGGTTACCAAAGCAACTATGATTCCACACTTGTACGCTTAGTAGTGCTGCATGCTTCTCAGTGCAGCCAAGTGCTGATGTGTTAATACATGCATGCAGTGTAGCTGAGTTACTCAGGGAACCAAAGTTGTGGGGGATTTTAGATTAAAAATGTGTGCAGGTCTCATAGCTCAGCAGTCAGACAAGAGCAGAGGGTAGGAGAAGTGCAGCCTTTCATGTGGCAGAATATGATTATTTCCTTGCTCCTGGTAAAGAAAATAAATTAAAAGATTAGATTGAGACAAATAAATTAAAACCTGTGGGTTTAGAAAATGGGAAATGCTTTAAAGAAAAGGATCTAGCTGGAAGAGTGACGCACCCTTCCCACCAGCATGAGGCTGCCAAAGCATAGCATTGGGAGGCAGAAAGGATGTTGGCTGAACTCTCCTGTTTGGCAGAAGAGCCATGCCTGACCAGTTTCTCCTCCTGTGTGGTGCAGTGAGAGCTCCCCCTCCTGTTTTTTGCCTTATCTGAGTTTTCAGATAGTACCAACCTTCATTAGCATCTCAAGAGTATTTTTGAAATCTGTGAGGAGCTATGGAGCCTGTGGCCAACACTTCTGCACAGGGGAGAAAGGCCTTTTAGCTAATACAGAGAGTGACCCCATGGCACACTGTGCCTTTGGGAACTTGGAGCATCAAAACAGGAGTAAATACAAGACTGGCAGCACCATTCAATAAAACAGTTATGTTTTTGTACAAAAGTCTGTCTGTCCAGGAGGGAAGTTCTTAATGTTTTATAACCAGAGAGTCTCTGCTTTTTCAGACTTCTTCTGTTTTTGAGCTCTCCTCAGTCAGCACCCAACCCTGTACAGTAAACGACTGTTTTCCTGCTGACCCTGCCAACCAGACCAAATAAATAGCAGTAGGAAAGGACAAGATGTGATGATGGGAAGAAAATCAGGAAGTTTGCAAGACAAGTTAGTATTAGTTACTATTAGTTTGCAAGACAAGTCAGTTAGTATTATGGTTTTTCTTGTATCTCAAACCCTTCAGTGGCAGCTTTATTCAAGCAGTTGCATTCATTTAGCATTAGTCAGAAAGTATGAATTTTTTTTTATTCCAGCTTCATGGTTTTTGTGTCAGATAAAATACCTGATAAAGTGACAGCCTTACTGATAGGGTGAGACCTTATCTATTGTAATGCAACTGCACAAGTTGAACTGTCAGAATCATTTGATCTTAGATAAGATCAGTTATTTATGTCATGTAGTCACTGTGGTTTGAGTCCAGACATTAAAGGTGGATTTTCCATCCTGTCAATTCAAAGTTTGGGAACAATTACAAGAGAAGAGGCAACTTTAAACTTGCAGGCTGAGCCAGTGTTTTTCACACCTTTGTAACTCAATTTTTTGGTGGGCTAGGAAATCAGATAATCTTCATCTAGTTTGCAGCATATCCTTCATGAAGATGATAGGTTTTATCAAATGTTGAAATTATTGTTTCATGCTAATAAACCAGAATTTATATACTCTACTTTTTAGACTTCACCTGTAGAAATATAATTCTGTAGAGAAGTACCAGTTAAACACCCAGTCATGCAACCAATTACAACTTTGCCTTTTTATCTGGATTTTGGGTTCCTGAAGAGAAATCGGGAAAAGCTATATTGATGTTGTGGATTCTGCATAAGATCTAAAATGTCCTTTAACTTATTGCTGGAAATAGATATCTGTTAAACAGTGTTGGAACCATGATAAGCAGATTACAATAGAGAGAAAGGTTACAAACCTTGTGGCTGTGCTCTTAAGGTAGGAAGTGATTCATTGTCAGTACATAAGTGAATTTGCTAAAGGATGCTTCATTCAAGTAACATAATCACCTTAATGCTTCTTAAGTCAGCCTGGGATACCTTCTTCAGGGCTGCTCTTCATGCAAAGTGGCTCACCTATTGCCATGCATGTTTAAAAATATTTAAATAACAGGTATTTGCTGCCTTGTAACAAGTCTCCCTCCTCTTGATTTATTTTTGGGCACAGCCTTGTTCCATTTCTTCTTGAGCAGCACAGTGGAATTAATTCCATAAATAATTGGCACTTTTGTATAGCATATCTAGCAGACAGATTTTTTTGTTTGTTTGTTTCTAGTGAATATATTCTTGTGTGGGTTACCATTGCTGGTTTTTTTGGTGACTTTTGAATGAAGCCACAGTAATCTGATATTAATTTAAATGTCAAATTAAGAATTCATCTATAGGAATCAAGTATCCCACTCTATCTAATTATTCACTAGGGTGTCTGCATTCTATGTTAATGAGATATAACACACAAAAGACAAAATAGCTGAATATCAAAGCTGCTATAAGTCATTGCTATGCAATGACTTGAAACCAAAAAAGCCCTGTACAGCACTTTCTCAACGTGTAGATAAAAAAAGGAGTTGTGTAGATAAAAAAAGGAGTTATGTAGATGGCTTAAAGCCTTAAGAAAATATGAATTCATATCCCTAAATGTCAGTGCAGTGAGGAAAGACTTCAGCTATCCACAAATCAGTGGATAACACATACCTATGACAGCACAGACATAAAACTGATAGAGATGTGCAAATGTAGAGGTGGTATTATCAGCTTCCAAAGAGGATAGGTCACTCTTCTGAATGGGTTTGAAATTTAGACAACCTGGATGTACTTTAGGGAAACCTGCAACAAAACTGCTACTAGAATCCTCATTTTCATTTTAATATTTGGGTTAGCAGGTTTTTTTGGATAACCACCTTAAAAAGGACTGCATCTTTCATCTGCCTGGAGTGGAATATTGAAAGCTGCCATCTTTTTTTCAGGTTGACCTTACTCCTTCATGACCTTCATGTGCCTCTGCCACCTTGCAATCACACTGATCTGAAGTGTTAGGTAAGAACAGCAATTTCCCACTGGCCTTCAACAAAGTCTGCTTAAAGCAGTGGCTTGGGAGCTATTCAGGCAACCTGCATGTTTCAGTAAAATCCCTGTCTTTTGCAATTTGAAAGCTTTACATTTTTGTAGATTTAGTTAAGAGGGACAATATCTAGCCCATTTCTGATAGCATTGACAAAGATGACAGTACTTTTTGTTATGGTGAACTAGAGCAGGCAGTTATTGAGGTATTTTTGTGAAATCACTGGAAAGGATATGGGAGAGTTTATGTTCCCCTGGTGTTTTATTTGGTCTGTAGGCCATTATAGGACTGTTTAGTGAGCACGGAGCAATTTTCTGTCTGTTACAATGACATCGATTAGATTGTGAATCTGCCTGCACAGATTCACACCACAGAAAAGGCCCCTCCAGAATGCCTGATGTCTTCTATAAACCTAAAGAAATAATAAAAATAGAAAATATGCGTTGTGCCCAGAATACACAGACAGTAACAGTTCACCTGGGAAATACCTTCTGACAGATTCACTGATTGGTAAATTGCTGATGGGATTAGAGAATAGTCAGGGACCAGTGGTGTAGAAAAGGAGGAGTTTCTTTCTTTGAACTTGAAAATGTTTGTCCTTTAGGGCCATTTAATCATAAAGCAGAAGTGTTTGTTTTCTAAAAAAAATGTTATAAAGAATGTTTAGTTTTCTTATGAAAGTTCTCTTTACTATTACATTAGTAGGCATTTATAGTAAAGTATACTACACATATACACTTCAGTGTGTGTGTATGTGTATATACGCACACAAGTTTACATTGCAGTAATGTAATGAGGCAGTGGAATTTTACTAGAGACTCTGGTATTGTTCATGCTCAAGTAGAACAATGTAAAACAGAGCCTAGCCCTGGAAATAAAGACTGTGCTTAGTAGGAACTTAAAGCTCCCTGTGAAGGATAAAGGATATCCCTGGACAGCCAAAATATCACCAGAATCCTGTCCTTGCTAATGTGTCTTTGAAACATTCCCAGTCTGACATGGCAGATAGGTAGCTATAGCCAGCTGACATTTGGATCAATAGACATATCAAGAATGCTGCAGGAATATAGTTGCTTTGCAGAGTTGTATTCTAAGCAGTGATCAGTAATGTGGGTGCTAGTTCTTTGTCAAATTGTATTGTACCTGAAAATTTGAAGAGTATAATAGCTCTTTGTAGAATCACATTTGCGGTGCCCAGTTTGGCTTTGACACCTCATATACCTGAATGAATATTTACTCTTGCAATTTACACTTTAAATTCTAATCTGTCTCCCTGATTGACATGGGCTAGTTGTCAATTTTTGTGACGGTTTGTTGTTATTTAATCATATATTGTTTTCTTGTCTTGTCCTTTCTTCTGTCTTTCACTGCCTGGTGTTCTTGCATTATTTATCTTTTTTTCTCTCAATTTCTTTTTCATTGTTTCTGCATTGCATTGTCCTTTCACAGTCTCTAGTGATTTTTAATCCTTCTTTTCCCTTCAGCACCCTCTTAATTGATTCTTTATTTTTCTCATACCTCATAAAATGTT
The DNA here is from genome assembly GCA_013397195.1 of Hylia prasina. Taxonomy (NCBI): domain Eukaryota; kingdom Metazoa; phylum Chordata; class Aves; order Passeriformes; family Sylviidae; genus Hylia; species Hylia prasina. Next base: position 410,743 of record VYXD01008480.1, read on the forward strand.
CATCCTCCTCTTTCCTGCCTTCTCTCTCCTTGTCAAGATGTTCACCTCTTCTCTCTAGATCCAGTATCTCCTATCCGCTCTCTGTGAATTTTTTAATTTTTCATTTCTTCCCTATGGTTACAATGTTAAAATATGCTTCCATGTGCATCTAAGAGGTGAAAAAAAATTCACTTCTGTCGGTGCAGATTATGAACCTTCTTACTGGTTCTTTCTGTCCTTCCAGCAGAAAGTGCTTTGTGTGTGCACATAAAGTTGCACTGAGCCACAAGACTGGCTCATAATATTCCTCTGCACATTCTAATTCAAACAGTAAATCAGATATGTACTGAGGATTGGAGGGCTGAGGGGGGATAATATTAGGGTCTTTTTTCTACCTCCTGTTTTGAAATAACATCTAACCTTTCTGGCCTTCTTTGGTAATATGTTCTTGAACAAATCAAAACAAAACAAAAACATTTACAAGGGGGAGTGAAGTTGGATACATATTACACAAAAGAACAAAAAATAGCCCTGTTCTTTTCTACTGAGATAATACTGGGTCTGTGATTAGTTTCAGGGGTGTTTTTTTCTAGCCATATTAGCTGCTGTGAGTGAGCCAGGCTTTCAGATATTCTATATACATATAACACATTTTGCACAATTTTGACTTTGGGTTGTACTTTGCTACATATGTGTCTTCTTACTGATGGAATTATTGACCTTGAAATTCAGTGAATGTTGAAGGAGACACATTTTTTCTTTTTTTTTATTATTACATTTTAGTCTGTCTGTTTGTGTGGTCTAAACCTCTGTTCATTTAGCATTATCTATTGAAATGATCTGAGAATCATGTGAGACTCAAGGCCAAGCTGTTGAACCAAAATCTCTGATTTTTATTCTGAATTTGTAGGAAATAATTCTTGTGCAATTAGTTGCCCCCCAAATGGTAAGCAGATCAGAAGCAAAAATATCTTCAACAGGCTTTAGACATACTAGCAGAAACTTACAGTAGGTACCAATACACTGATTCAAATGTCAGAGGTCTCAAAAAGCTGCTGCTTGAAGCTAGCAGGGCACATTGGTTTGCCTTTTAGCTGCAGTGATTTTTATTCTGTGAACATACGCTATTGGATTTTGCCCCTAAACCAATTCTTACTGTGAATTTTGATGAGTTTTTCTTCAATAGATGTGTGACATCTGTTAATTAGGACGTATTGACAAACCCGTCCTTATAGGCTACAAGATGATGCAGGACCTTTCACTGCCATACCTGTAGTTTGTCTGTCTATGAGATTTGCTAAAACCCATCACAGATCCTGGGATTAAGATAAAAATGTAGGGTTGGCAGCACTGGGTAAGGTGTACTAAGTCAGACTTTGAAAAATTGTGAACATTCATATGTTTTCTAAAAGCACTGTTTTTCCTGTTCCATGGTGGGGATGAATTACAGGAGCTAGAGGTCATACAGGACAGTGTCTTACGTGCCTTAGCCTGCCTTTCAAGCTGACAGAAACCAGTGTGTGCTCTGTAAGCATCCTATTGCCTGATGATGATCATGCTCATTTCCCAGTGCCTCTAAAGGAGGGTGAGGGTCCTCAGCATCTCTAAAGTGGTAGATTTCTTCCCATTAGCCCAAACATGCTAAATTGTACCTCTTCAACCTTGCTGCAGAGCAAGGATTGTAAACTGGTGTGTAGGATGGGAGCCATCAGGATTGCTGTCCTGGGTCCTCAACAGTCCCACTGGGGCCCTGTTACAGAGCTTTTACACCCCAGGCTTCAGCTGAGGCAATTCCCAGAATGTACCAGCCCAGGGAGGTGATGTAGCCCATAAACAGATCTGTCACAGCCTCTGCTATGATTAGTTGATGCTGTGAAGCATGAAATAGCATTTGCTTTCTGTGCTACAGCTATCAGATGGTGTACCCTTCTTATTGCTCCAGAGGTATGATAAACAACTGTGTTTCATGAACTGGCATTTCAAAAGAGGTCTTGCTTGTTGAACCAAAGCCCATTAACACAAAGTTTAACCAGGAATGACATACAAAACTCTAAAGCTAATTAATTCTAGTAGTGAAAACCCATCTTGAGAATGATTTGATGCCTGGAGCATTAAAATATCACACGCTTTAGTTTCATTTTCTGCAGTCCTGCTTACCCCAATGGATATAAAATGTTGAGTTTTATTTAAATTGGGATTACTTACAGGTGATCATTAGCCAAAGACAGGTTATATAAGGGTTATAGCTAAAAAAAAATCTCTTCAGTATCATGGGAAGAACTGAGGGTCTGTAATAATTGAAAGATGCACCTGTAAGTAAATAAGGAGGGGAAAAAAAAAAGAAATCTTGTTTCAATTGACTGATTTTAGGCATATTTTAGAGAGATAGGAAGTTTTGTCCTTGCCAGCAAATTAGTGCAGTGAGCTTTCTTTTCAAAACATGAACTCCTGGACAAAATCCTTAGCACTGAGCAGACTTTCAAATACTGTTTTTGAGATTCCACCATTACAGTTTGAATGACACTCAGTACTTGTTTAATTTTGAAAATTTTCTTTTGGATTATAAGCTACTCTTGTTTTTGCGTAGGGAATGAGTCCATTAGAGTGGATTGCAGCAGCAATCAACCTCACCTTTTTCTGGACAACATACTTATCAGTTGTCAAATACAGATAGGATATTATAATTTGAGCCTCTGTTACATGCACTGTTCATGCTTCATTTTGGGGAAAGAGTATTTTTGTTTCAGTACAGAAATCTAGTAACAAAATCTGATGATCTATTCACATCAAATAATTTATTTACATAGATTGCCCCCCTTGCAGTTGCTTTGTCTGCTAATTTTCTATCAGCTTTACTCATGTTTCTCCTAAAGTGAGTCAATTATATAAAAGATACAGTGAATATTCACCAAATTATGTTTTAATATTAAAGTAATATACAGCACAGTAACTTCTGATCTACTTAAATTCCTGTAGCTTGAATCCTTCCAATTTTTTCTCTTTATATGGTATAGGACTTTCTGAAATGATTACATTAATAATGCATAACTATAAAAATTAAAGTGCATCACAGAGAACATACTAATAGGTTTAATTGATTTAAATTTGTAAATGGGTTCCAGCAATCAGCAGCCAGGTGCAAGTCTGACTTCAAATGAACTGGTAGAGATAACAGTGCCAAAATCATTGGCAAGATTAATAGTTTTGGTGTTGAAGGAAAAAACAGTTAAATGTTATGGAGTTACTTAAACTTCAAGAAAAATATAAAGTACATGCACTGGACTTTTAACACTGATGCTTTTTATTGCTGTAATGAGTTTAAACCTCAATTTAGTGGTTTCACACTTTTCTATTTAATTTCTTTTTGAATTTAGTTTCATATTAAGATTTAAAACGAATTGTTGAGTAAGATTAGTTTTATCCTATGGAGATGGTTAAAGTAATTTTCTAAAGAGCTAATTTAGATTCCAAAGCATCAGAAAAACAGTGAATATTTAGCACCAGTTAAATGCAGGACTCTGCCATTATGAATTGTTAGTCTTTCTGCTTCTAGTTCTCTAAACACGGGGGAAATGGTGAAATCTTTCACCTTAAAGAAAATAGAGCATTTACAAAGCTTGGCTGTCATTGACATGCAAGTATTTTTCTGGTTTTTTAACAAGAAACATTTCTATTTCTAATAAATAGAAATTGTACTTTGTAGAGCTCTGGGCTCATGATTTTATCTGTGTCTCTAATTTTTACTTATAATTGCACTTTAAGGTAACTTTGCACTTGAAAATGACTTTGAACTTTCTAACTTGTGTATATGCTGCTGTTAAAATTTGGTCACGGAGACAATATTTCAAAATCAATTAATTTTGAATCTTCAAATGTAAAGTTTACTGCTGCATAGTAGATTTCTTAAAGAGTTTGTGCCTGTCTAGATTGTACCATGTTCAATATTGTGTATGAAGAGTAGAAACTTGAGGTCTGGAGATGAGGATGTTGTCAGCTGTTTTCTGATGACTTCAGATACTATGATTCGGATACTGGTTTTTGTTGGTTTTTTTAATGCAGACCTCTTCTATGGCTTTTGTATCATATCAATAACATTGAGAAACCTACTCTTTGTTTATGGTAACCCTTTTTTTAGGAGGCTTTTTTCATGGATTTGTGTTTTCTTTTATATTCTTCCTGTTTGTGCTGTAGCATAGTCCTTGAGAAAGCTTATCTACAATCTCTGCAGGATGCAGGGGAATACCAATATCTTAAATGTACAGACCTGAAGATAGAAGTGGAGGCTTGTGAAAAATCATGGAGGAAACTGGTATCAGATGTGGAAATTGAATCCACATTTTAGCACATAACTGTGTACATCAACTGGCTACTATCCATGTCCTTATTTCCTGCAAATTTAAATATTTTAGACAGGAAGCTTTGCAGATTGTGGGAAAGATTATAGACTATTGAGATTCTTGTGGCTTTTTGTAGAGATCTTTATAATACAGCATAAATCAGTACAAAGGTCCACCCTGTGAATTTGCCAAGTGCCATGCAGAGATAAAGCAAGAAACCCTTTGAAGTAAAGGAGAGGGGAAAAAAGTGAAAATAGAGAAGAGAATCCAGCAAAAGTGAATATTGGAGTAGTAAGCATGTTAAATGTATCTTGAAATTTGGTGGTTCATTAATTACCTGAATGATTGGTCTGGCTGCCTGTTTCACTCAGGCTTTGTAAAGCTGCCTAAGAGGCTGGATGCAGGGAAGTGGGGGGTGGGAATTACAGCGTGGTAGGAATGAGGACGGGCTTTTTAAAACTGCAGTGAATGTCAGTACTGCCTCTGAAGTCCTGTAGTCTTAGATCCTTCACTGCTACAGGAATAAGTGTATATAAAAATGTTGTGGGCTATATTGTTATTTAATTCCTTTGTTTGCTCTCTTGCTTGTGGTGGGGCTGCAGGGAAGAATGCAGCTGTCCATTTGTCTTGTCCTGCGGGCCCTGTGCCAGCTTCGGTGAAGGCTCTGGAAGGAGGATGATGGCTTGTTCCCAAGGGGAGAAATAAATGTGCAGGAGGATGGTAATTCCTGGGAACAGCAAGGAGGAAACACATGGGAAGCAGCTGGGGTGACTTTCTCTGTGGTGCTTTTGGGTCTCGAGAGAGCCTGGTGGGGGAGGTAGAGGGGACCTAGGAACCTCAGAGAAAGTGTAAGCATGAGCAAAAGGGTCGTTTTGGAAAAGGCAGGCTGAGCAGAGGAAGAGAGGGATTTGAAAGTCTCTCTTACTGTTACTTGTTTTATACAACAGAGAGGAGCTCCCTCTGTTTTTAAAGGCTATACCTTTTATTCTGATAAAACCTGACAGGGAGACTCAAAGCCCTTCTTGTCTTCTTTGAGATGCTGAGTCTAAGAAAAGGTGTAGTCTAAGTCATCTGAAAGGTCATGATTCAGTCAGAAACCCATAGGGCAAAGATTCCTTATGTTTGAGACCTGAGTCTCAAAGTTCAAATGACTCCAAAACTTTGCAAATGGTGGTGACATAATAATCTATGGGTGCCATACATTATTAATGAACAGTTGATTCAAATTATATTTATTGCTGCATCATTTTTCATCTAGAAACATACTTAAAATTCAGATCAGGAAGCAACATTTTCTGAATCTTGCCCTAGGATGGATTTTCTGATTTTCTTCTTTCATAAGTGAGGCTTGACTAAACAGGAAAAAAATAAAAGGTGCTTGATATTAGAAAGTTGTGTGTGTAGTGGAAGATAAGCTGATGTTTGAAAAAACACAACAGTTAATTACTCTTCAGGTGGTGGTGGTGAGAGACCCTAGAGGGTTGATACATTTATTTTCAGACTCCTGTTTTCTTTTCTACAATACACAAGGGAAAGAAAACTGAAAAAATATTCCACAAACATATTTTTAAAGGAAATTTTTTCCTAAGAAATCTGTCAGATTAATTTCTAATACAGTAGTGACTGTTACATTATATATGCTTCGCATGTCTCACTTGTCCTTTTTGCCCACTGGTGTTCAAACAAGAATTAGTAGCTCAGTCTTTTTTTTTTAACCAAAATTTTCATTCAAAGGGGGTTGAAAAACATGAGCACTAGTCATGAATTCATTATTATCAGATTATTCTCTTGTGCATTCTGTTTATGGCACTGACAGAACAGAATAAAATTACTAGCCTTTTTAAGCAGCACCCTATTATTATTATTGTCTTGTGTATTTAATTGTAATTTTCATTACAGGTTTTATGAGGTGTGGATTAAAGGTAAAAATCTGGGGAGTTGAACTGCCAATAGTCATGCTGAGGGTTTCAATTACAGAATAATTTCTCCATTTATTCTGCTTAATTTTAGGAAGCAAAGGTCACGGGAATAAATTTTCTTTGTATGAATAAACACTGGGGAAATTGAGGACCCAACTATTATCATATGAGATGACAGTCAGTTCTATCAATCGAGATATGTGCAGGTCACAGTGATGGCAAATCTGTGTAGTTTTATTAGCAATTATGCTAATAGTCAGAAATTGTAAGGGAGCCTTTGAAAATGCTCCCTCTGGGGGTGGTTGCTCCAGTAAAGCCACTGCCGAATCTGTAGGGCTTACCATGAACACTGATTAATGCTAAACATTTTGGTGAAATTCTTCCTTCTTTTTTTAGTAGTGTGGGAAGGAATAGAGTAGTGAATGCTACAGATGTGTGGAAAGTCCTACAGCTCCTGTATAAGGCTGCATCAGTTATGTCCTTTCAGCACTCTGTCCAAATTTACTCACTCTTGAATTAGAAATTAGGATATTTTCTTACTAGAAAATATGGGATTGTTGCTTTTAAATTTTTGACAGCCTCCAAGAAATGCCTACAACATAAGAATAGCACAGAATATTGTTACATTTCAGTATTTTAATCAAAGGGCATCTGAAATTGCTTCTTTGGGTCTAGAAATCCTCCTCTGCTTCTGCTTCACTTGAATGTTAAGCAGTCTTGTAGACATTGTACTTTGCTGCCTGTAATTTCCACAGCCATTAATCGCACAAATGTAACGTGCAGAGTACAGTGATGTCAGAAGACACTTCAGATGCCTTCTTCAGATACTGTTCAGTTAGTTCCTTGGAACTGGAGGGTGCCACAGGGCACACCAGTATGTCTGAGCTTGGAGAAGGGGGTGACCACGGGAGGTTGGGGTGCCCTTGGAGGCCTTTGGAACACAACCTGGCAGGACCTGAGCAGTGTAGCCTGACTTTGAATTTAGCTTTGCTTAGTGCAGGGGGTCAGACCAGATGGCCTCCAGAGGGCCTTTCCAGTCTGAGTACTTTTATAATCCTATGACTTGGCCCAGAGCATGCTTTCCTCCACTTTTCCCTGCCCTCTGTTCTGCTTTCCTGTGTATTTCTTATCCTATTTCCTTGGCTGAGGAAAGTATCCACATCAGAACTATCAGACTGGAACTAGAACTGTAACTCTCTCTCAATTAGCTTTGCTGTGAATGCTGTCTCAACATTTTGGACACACATACAGAGAGATTTGTAGTGGCTAATGGAATGCAGCTGAATGAAAATACATGATGTTACATAAAGACTGATACTTGGGAACATGGACAAGGATAAATGATAAAAGGCATCCAGTTTTTCAGATGAAAAGCTATAATGGAGATCTGTCAAGACGAGGCCTTAGGGTAGGAAATGAAGAACAGCTTTATTCCTGTGTATAAATAGAATTCAGAGCTCCCAGACACACTAAAGTAAGAAGGCAAAGATTTGTCACTTGGATGTATAGAAAATGTGGGAGATTTGTCCCTACACTAAAAAATTTCATAAATATAAGCCAGCCAACCATTTTAGTTTTGTTGAATGAGAGGGGAATAATTATTTATTCTGGTTGATGTGCTATAAAGGAATGTGCTTATTCAAGCTAGATGCATCTGATATAAAATGAAAAGCTTTGCTTTTTTTGTCCTTATAAAAATCTGGTTCTTTTTTTAATGGTGACATTTTAAAGGAAGAGAAAAACTTTGCAAGTAGTAGCCAGAAAAATCCTGACAAAATCCAACCCAAACCTCCAAACCAAAAATCTTCTTTTGCAGTACAGGAAGGGGGGAATTGTAATTAATTTTATGTATTTAAACATAAAAAATGAATAAATCTAGGGAAAAAGAACTGAAAGAATTGTAAGTGAAACCTCATTGTAAAGTTTCAGGATGAAATTGTTTGGTTTTGAATCACCTACAAACTGGAATGGAAATCTTCATCTTTGTTGAGCATTATTTTAGTTTTTCTCTGAATTATTCAAATATGAATTCATTTACACATAGCTGGAATAAGAAAAGAGAATTAAGTGAATTTTCTCTCGAGAGAATTTTATCAAAGATGGACAGGATGACAGTAACAAAGGTCATGTCTGGATTCTTAACAGGTGCTCTAAATAACTGCAGATGAGGCCAGGCCTGGAGTTTAAATAATCTGGTGAAAGCCTGTGAAAGGTATTTTAAAATCAGACACAGCTGCTTTCTGTAATTTTCATAAGGGAAATTTTAATAAGACCATTCCAGTCCTTAGGTTTTTCTTGCTGGTCATTGTCATTTGACATATCACTTCTATATGTTTTGTTGTAAGGGAAAGGTTGCTGTTGCCAAAATTAAGCATAGGGGTAAATTAGTCCCTCTGGAAAGAGAACTCTGTGTTTATGGGTTCTCCTGATACTATTAGAGCCTCTACACTTTCATACTGCTGAAGCACAATTGTCACGTTTCTAGTACTTTTACATTAACTGCTTTGTTTTTGTGTCTGAGGAGTCAGTTCTAGATGGCTTTCCTAGCAAATTATCTGTGTAGTTCATTATTACTTTTTTGTCATGTAAGAGTTGTGAGACAGGAAAGTGTTTTTTACCAAAACATTGTGCTTTTTCCCTTGTGCCTATGTTTCCAAATCCGAGTATGTGAAAATGATTATTTTTTCAGGGTTTTGTAGATAGGATTCTTTAATGCTTTTCTTTCTTTCTTTGAGGTGATGCCGTACACTAGGCATGCAAGCAGAGACTGGATATTGATGTGCTTCATGGAGATGTTACATTGTGTTATAAACATAACTCATCCCTCATGACACAGAGTTCAGATTGTGTTTCATTTGTACTACTTGAGTGTGAGTCTCACTGTGCAAGTGAAATCTATGAATCAGAATATAAATAGCTCTGAAAGTGTATATAAATGGAGAGCATCAAACTACTTTCTAATAAGTGTGTTTAATATGTAATAGGTATTAGTGTCCTTATTGTTAGTTTAGGTAGGCTTTAGTGGATGCTGGGCAAAGTTGCCACCTCATACCTATAAGAAAGCCCGAATGAGATTAGTGGGGAATTATGTTAAAAGAATGAACAACTTCAATTTGAAGGAGACATGAAAGACTTCCTGTTACTTCCTGGGAAGCTCTAATGAGAACTCTTTCAATGATCCCTGTGATCTGGGGAAAGGAGAGAAGGAGGAGTGTGTAAATATCTGTGAAGAAGTGATAAAAATCCCTTTCTGAATTCTATAAATAAAACCAGCCATATGTCCAGAAATAATTTTATCAACTTGTTCCAGTGTGTTTCCTGACAGTATGTATCTTAAAAGTGGAAACACTGTCTTGTACTTTTAAAAGGTGGATTTCTTAAAGTATAAGAAATTGCATTTTTTAATGGCAGTGGCACTATTCTAATATGTTTCTCAAATTTTAGATTTTTCTTAGTAATATTTTTGGGCAGTTTTAGAAAATATTGTACATAGATGACACTTTGATTCTTATAGCTATAGTTCAGTGTCAGAGCCTACTTTAATATGTTATTTGTACTTTGGATAAAAGGAGAAAATGTATTTATAGAACGTCATATCAATTATATTTTACTTAGGAGGATTGAGATGTGCAGGTAATATATGACAGTGTCTTTTTCTATCTTTTACTTTTCTTGAAAAGTCATTTGCTGTCATCTGCATGGCAGCTGTGATCACTGTTATTAGAAAGTATTTCAGCATCATCACTGTTCAAAATGTTTCCATGAATCTGACAGTTGGTACTCAAATAAAGTCATTTCCGAAAGCAACAGTGGAGAAGAGAACCTGCTGCTGCTAATACTTTTGAAGAGGTTTATTTTTAAACTCTGATCAGCCTGCTATTATGTGCATGCTGGTTTTACCTTGTTATTAAAATATCACAATGGGGATCAAATTCAGCTGTGAAGAAGAATCATGCTGTTTGTATGTAATTCTATTGCTTAAAAGTATGGTTTGGTAAGAGTCACCTGATGAAAAAATCCTCAGTCTAAGAATTTATTCAGCTGTATAAAGGTAAGGCAGGGCTTAAATATTCATAGTTTTTCATTTTTAATTTTATTAAGAGATAGAATGGAAATGCAAGTATCTGGGTCAATTTTTCAGGCACATGTGAAATGTACTAAATGCAAGTAGTTTGGGAAGGTATTTCACCCCTATACACAGGGCTAAGAGGGATTTGGTTTGCTCTCACACAGCATGTCGTGGCTGAAGGCAGTTCTAGTCAATGCTGACAGTGACAGCCTCATCAGGGCTTTTGTTGGCATGTGAACTGAGATGACTTTCTGTCCCACATATATATTTCTGGAGTATGGGAAAAAAGACAGAATAAAATCCATTACTTTATCCTTTCTCTATGCTGTTTTCCTATGCTTTTGTGTTAGACAGATTTGTATTTCAGTAAGCTGCCCTGAAACATGTGGGTATTATTTAGGTTGCCCTTTTATAAGCTAGGAAATGACCATCTCTTTATGAGAGAGTGTAAGAGATAAGGAGGGATGTGAAGCTGTAATTCCCCAATGTTCTTGCAGACTTCAGAGGAATAGCTATGATAATATAATAAGCAAAGCAATGGAATACTTCATCTTCTGTGTTGCTGGCTATCGCACTGTCTTATTTCCTTTGCTTGCCAACTGCAATGCAAAATTCTGGAAATTTGATTAAGGTACTTCATAGCATTTCAGCACTTTTTTAGGAGTAAAGCAGGAGGATTTTTCTCTTAAGGAGAGGTTCGGTAAATGTACCAATAATGGCTGAAGCATGGCTGCCTTAGTCTTCAGAAGCTGTATTTGTGTGGGGGGAAAGCACTCATCTCTCTGTCAAATAGTCCTTTTCTTTCCCTTGTGGTATTCGCAGGCCTAAATGTTCCAGTGAACCAGGACAAATGGGGAAAGCTGTTGTTTTGGTAGGACAGCTTTGATCCAGCTCTCTGTGAAGTCTGTGGAAAGAGTCCAACTGACTTTCCTGGGAAATACAAAGTGGATGAAAAATGCAGTCCATGGGAAGCAAAGCTATTGCATTTTCCTTTTCAAATTTAACTGAGATATATTAAGCATTTCTGTGCTCCAGTTTTCTTCAGAGAGCAATAACTTTTGTCACCCTCCTTCCCTCTTCTGCCTACAGAAAATCTGGTTTTGCTGATGTCTCATTCAATTGGGTTTTTTTAACACAAGTGTGATGATACAGCATATACCTGCCTTATTTGCAGCATGACTGTGTGCTCTGTTGAGATGAAAAGGCCTCATTCAAGTTGTTAAAGTGGCAAAAATGTATTTTTCTCGTGATACCTTATTCCAGCTGCTTAAGACTATGATGGGAAATATCAGTTCTGACTGTTTAAAAACCATCTAACCATGCTTTGTGTGGGCTAGCAGAACTGTAGCCAGGAGATGGCTGTAGATAGCACTTGGTGTCTGAAAGTGCAAACTGTGCTTGTGTGTGACAAAGTGGGACCAAATAAAAGCATCCATTGCCTAGAATATGGCACTTCACGCAGTGGATACAAAACTTTATTATCTTCCCAGTTGAGCACGGCAGTCCTGAAAGCAGTGTGGACTGCTGGCTGGGTATTTCTTTGAAATGTGTGGTTGTTTGTGTTACTTTATGATCTCAAAGGTGTTTTCCAACCTAGTCGATTCTGTGAAAATAAGGAGATGAGGCTTGAGGGTTACACAGGTTGAATGCTTGCACGTACATGGACTGACCTCTGTTGATCTAGTTTGTCAACAAGCTCTTGAACTGTTCCTACCTGTCATTATCTGAAGAGGCAGGAAGGGAGTACAGAAGTCAGCAGAGTGCCGCTGTCCTTCTTGGCCTCGAATTCTCTTGTTGTGACTCGTATGTGCCTGGAGAGAGCAGAGAGGATGAAAGGAAAGGTACCAGGTGTGGTCTTGCCTTACTACTAGTAGGCTAGTATCAGACAGGTGGCTGGAAAAGTCTCAGCCTTGGAATAAGAAATGTCTGGCATTGTTAGTAGGTGTATTTGTTAGGTAGGCAATACACATATATCTGAGAAACCTCCTAGTGAATCACATTCCCAACCTGCACCAGCCCAAGTCTGAGAGCACTTAGCAGCCCGTGGGCAACAGCCTTGTTGGCTCTCATTATGAACCCGAAACACAGCAGACTTCTCTTGCCAGATTAGATGGCTCCACAGGTCATGTGTGTCATCTCATTCATCTGCAAGACTGTGTTATATACAGACTTTGAAAGAGCAGCAAGAGGGGAGAATACCCCTACCAGGTGAAGATACCACCCTTCCAAACCTCCTCTCATAATTCCTCATTCCCCTGCTCCAGTACTGTAATTTAATGTGATGGATTTAACATGGAATTTCACTAAATGCTATAGTGAGAAATGCTGGGCAACTTTGTAGAGAAGGCAGTGCATGGGAGTTCTTGTTTCCTACACAAGAATATTTAGTGAGACTTTCTATTATTTATTTATTTTTATTTGTAAGGCTTGGGTATTTATTTTTTCTTAAAGGAAAAGTTAAAATCCAGAACACATAATATTATCAGTTGTTAACTCATTAAGTTACTAGTAACACTGCTTCATATTTGACTTCCAAACATCTTGGGGCTGATAGGGAGTGAGAGAACAGCTGTGAAAAGGTCAGTCTTGGCATCATCATCATAATTAGCTTGCTTTCATTTGTTGACTAGCAAATGTTCCTATCACCTGGAGACAGGTGTGTATTGGTAACAAATGATAAAGTGACAGAACAAAGTGACCTGATAGGGCTTGACAACAGATTTGTTAAATACCTTCCCTGCAAAGATTTGTTTCTGTTTATCTCATGTAATTTGCATGTGTATAGATAAAACACGGTGGTGAACTTGGAGAAAGGGAAATTTCTCTAACGTTCTCTTAAAGTGTGTCACTTACATGAGAACATAAGGAAGGAAAAAGCTGTATGGAAAGGACAGTTTTGGAGGAATCAATACTGCACATTTCCTGTTAGTCTCAAAAGGGAGAACCTTTTTGCCTTAACCTTCCTGGGCAGCTTCACCACAACTGCATTTCCGTTTTTCTGGTTGGTGGGCTGCTTCTTACAAAGGTTTTGTCAAGGTCTTCCATAGATTCTCTGAGCAATTTCACAGCAGATTTGGATGTCCTTCGAGGCTTGGTGAGTGACCCCTGGAGCTAGATTGTACCATAGATGAAATCCAACTGACCCAAATCACCTACTTTATTGTGACAGGTAAAATCACTTGTTCTCTATTATGCTTAATTTCCTGTTAACCTCAGAGTATCTGACAAGTGCTGCTAGTAGTTGATACAGCTGGGTCAGCTGGGTTGGAAACCTGGGGTTCTGATGTGTGTGAACACTACAGGATACCTGTTCTGGTAAACAAAGCAACATTCAAAATATTCAATATGAGGGCAGCCTAGCTAAGGGTTACGGTGTTTGAGGGCATGGCACCCTAGTTCCTGGGAGGCACAGGCGCTGGTATTGCCTACAGTGTGAAAATGCTTGCTGGCTCTTTGTGCAATATTCAAATTTGTCTGCCTTGAGGAGAACTTTGACCATTTGCTTCAGTCAGTTAAGATGAGGTGAAAGAGTATATTTGGCAGCCAATTAAATAAGTTACCCTGAAAGAAGCAACAGCTCAAACTGTACAGAACTTATAGGTAGTACCATTTGTAGTCTCTTAAATTGGGAGCTTCTGTTTTCAAAGGAGTACTTTAAGAGGGTACAGATGTTGGACCAGATAGCCAGATGTAACTGCAGGTTCTGTAAGCTGAGCCTAATGAGGAGCTTATGCTGTTCTCATAGGTACAAGTGTGTGGCTTTATTTCTTCCCCAACAAGTTTCTGACAGTCTTTGCATACCATTTAATGTTAATTTTGTTGTAATGTTGCTAACTGCGTTTTTTCTCTTGAGAATGGTAACAACAGGTATGAGGAGGAATTGATCTTTAAGATCATATAGTGGCAATACAGGAGTCTACTTAAAATGACTGATGTCTTACCTATCACTAAGCATCTAAATTGGCAAGTTTTGGAGGCTTTTTCATTAAACTAGGCTATATAAATTATCTTCATGTTTTCCTTTATCTTGTAGATACAATTCACCTGTATTTAAGTGGAATATAACGTCTGTTTAAAAACTTAAATAGAAGCACTTAAATTTGCATTAAGAAAATATATTTGAGGGAAGTCTGTAGTTTTTAGATTACCTTACCCAAAGTAAACACATATTTCATTATAAATTTCAATTTCACTTTATTTTCTGAGCTGACTTGTGTTTGAACTGAAGCTTTAGGGATTTTGTGCATACAGTACTCCAAATAATTTTGAGAAAATTAGTTTAACTTCTGAGAAACTGGCCAAAAAATAAAAGCTTATATTTACTCCTAGTTTATACATCAAATTGCTCCTGTCTTGTAACAAAGAGTTTTAGTAAGTGATAATGCAGGTGGCTGGGGTTTTTATTATAAATTATTTTATATTTTTTTCTTTTCAGTTTAGAAAAAGCCCAATTTCCCTTCCATTCTACTTAATGTGTTTCCAAAAGCATGTAGTAACATATTTATAATGTATTTCGGGATCAGGGAGGAAGGAGATTAATAGGATAAACCTTCAACCACTTAGAGCTTGCTTGAACTCCTTTTATTTAAGAAAAGAAATACAAAGATCTAAATTGACCTCTTTGCATAATGCCTGTTTATTCTGTAACCACTTAACTTAGGTCCCAAGTGGTTATTAAACATAAAAAAATATTTGGATAAACTTCTTTCAGAGCAGGTTTTAGGAATTACCCTGAACAGTGAGGTAGGCAGGCTAGGTGGTACAGGACAATCTCCGGTTTTGGTGATGAAGTCTTTCTAAGAAATTCCTGTTTGCCTTGTGCCACTCCTGAATAGGAGTTTACCATTTGTTCACTGGCATGGTAGGAGTGCTATAGACATTGGGCAGCTGAACTGTGAAGGAGCTCTATGGAAAAAAGCTGAGTAAAACATAGTGCAAAAGAAAGAGGATTTCCCCATTTTCATGTATTTGAACATAGTTACATGAGTTCTTTGGACAAAGATCATCAACTTAAGCAAGTGGGAAGCGTCTCCATTATATGGTATATTGAATTTGATTTAAATGTCAGTGGAAGTACCTAGTAAAACTGTCATATGTAGTTGGATAAAATCAGCTCGTTATAATGAGCTGCTATGTTAATTTAAAACATATTCACCATGACAGAGACATGCCATGTAATTATTGAATTTCCTTTGTATTTCTTATAATTGAATATTTAGTCATAATTTTTAAATGTTAATATAATTAGCATAATTTATTTTAAAAAATCCCTATTACTATCCTTAATTACATTATTTCTAACAATGCTGTACATTAAAGATAGTCTGATAAGGGTTCACATACTTCTATGCCTTGGTACTTGCCCTCTAGACATCTGATAGTAATCCTTACATTTCTGAGGAAAAAAAATCTATCATTTCAACATTATAGATATTCATGTAGTTTGACAAATTAACCCCATTAGCCTCCTTTACCCTATTGGTTTCACTATTCAGAGCTTTTTGCATGAAACTGTAAAAGCATAAAACTAACAGTGAAGTAGGTTTAAATCCTTGCAATCTGTTTGTTCTGCTTTCTGGATGTTTGTATCACTGCAGATGTTTTGAAAGAATGTAATCCAAGTACAGCATATATTGGATTGTTCACTTTTAAAGACTTGTCTTTGAAGAAATATCTGTTCAGTGATATAAACTAGTTGAGCCAGATGTCACAAATGTAAAACCGAACCAGGGTCCTTTTACAGCAATGTCTATTTATATCTTGTGTAAACTGGAAATATTTGGGATCTAAACATGCAGGGAAACACTGACAGTATTCTTGAGGGAACTGTGGCTGTGCTAGCTCTATCACTCACAAAGGGACTGTCTGTGAAGGAGCTGGAGTGGAACAGTCAGCTCTCACACCAGCTCCCGGCGTGCGGGAGCCTGGCTCTGTGCTGCAGCTCTATCCTGGCCTGGGTCACATCAGGAGCCCTCAGCTTTCCTGCACATCCCTGGGCCCTCCAGCTCTTGTAGGCAAAAATGATACCCTGGGAGATGTTACCCAGATGTGGGATCTGGCATGTGAATGTCCCTGTGTCACCAGTCCATGCCTTTCCACCTGAAGGTGGAGTCTTTCCTCTCTTGTTAAAGCCATTGGTGCCAGGAAAGTGGACAAAGCTCTTCTGTGTCTATAGAATATACCTATGTATAAAATATTTATTACAATTAAAGAAATAAATGGTTCTTTGTCTGACTGAGCTGTTCTGTGTTCTCTCTTTGCATCTTATTTCTGTTTTTTTGTTTTTTTGTTTTTTTTTCCCTTTTCGTCCAAACAGAAGCTATTTTAAGGAGAAATATCAGTGAAGTCTAAAGGAATTCATCAAGTTGTCTTTGGAGCTTAAAAATCTTGACTGTGGCAGGACTCAGACTGATTATGTCTGGTGATGCTGGCCAGATTTTGAGCATCTAACTAGGTGCTGTGGTTGATCAAAACATTTTTATTTCACAGCCCTTGCAAATGGTTGACAATTTTAACTCAATGCTAGAAATTTGAAACTGCTCTCCTCTCTATTCTTATACAGCCCATTCAAAGAAGGAGCTCTTTTTTTTCCTATTTGGTTTACCACTTCAAGCAGAGGATCATCACAACTCAATAGGGAGATAATGAAGTTTAACAATGTTATGTATGTGCATGCATGCCACGGAAACAAATCTTTTACACTTGTTTGTGTATTTTGGTATGCTTTTGGATTATCATTGATTTTTTTGAATTACATCATACAAAGCAGCAACTTAAAGTATTCAGCTGAAGTCTGTGTATTAAACACGAATTAAATGGGAGAAGAAAAAACCTTAAAATAAATCTTAAAAAATAAGATTAGATAAAACAAGAAAAGAACAAGATTTATTGGACAGAAAAGGAATTGGTAATCCTATGAACTAGAGAGACTGAGGTAAAAAGTACAAAGGAAGGAGTAATGACCGTAGAAAATGAGTTGTTTACGTAGGGAAAGATCCAGGTTGTATGCCGAAGTGGCAAATGAGGGATTAGAGAGTAAAATAAGCCAGTTACTGGATCAAATGTTGAGGGATCTGGATCAGTACAAAGGGGTGAAAATATAGGCTGCTTGGGAAAGGATTAGTATTGAAAAGTGATAATTGCAGTTGAAAAGGAAGGCAATAAGGCTTGCACAAGAGGGGAAAAAAGGGATAAAAATGAGTCTGAAAAGCAAACTAGAAAACCCAGGATTTTGTGAAACAGAAGTCTACTATATAGTAGAAGCCTCTCTTTAATCTAGGAAGGGATGATGATAATACAAATGAATAATCAATTTGGTTTCAGTTTTTCTCAAATGGTGTGTGCCTCACAATCTTTCCTGGAGGACAGAGGCAGGGAGGTCACAGTTGTGATTACAGGAAATTGATTTGGAGCACTTACCATTTTCAGCTGCTGCCAGATATGCTCCAAGCGGTAAACTTTCAAAACCACAATTGAAAGATGCATGTACAAAAGCTTGGGGTTTGTTTGGACAAAAATGGATTTGGAATGCATCTCTCTTCCACTGAGTTTCAATCTTTAAATTTGTCAAGACCTCCTGTTCTTCCCTAGAGTTATGTATTTATTTGAATGTCTATATTTAGATAGTGGTAGGAAATTTTTGTGTAACCAGAGTGAATTTTGTCTTCTTTGAGTAGGAAATTGTGGTGGAAGAATAACTTTACTTGCTAATAATAGAGTTTGGAGATATTTTGGCATTTTTCTTCATGGAATTTAGTGAAGCAATAATGAACAGAGTTATTCTAACAGTAGCAAAAGTGTTTAAATAATTCTCTGATTAGAGGAGTTATCATTTAGTGAATTATTCATAAGCTATTTTTCACGCAGAGATTAAAGCAAAATGTATTCACATTTTATTTGATGTAATATTGGAAAATTAAAATAGGATTGAAATTAATAATTTCAACAATGGTAGGCATTGTTCATGATGGTTTTTACTTTCTACTATAACAAAGATATGAAAAGGAGTAAGTCAGATATAGTGGATCTGCGGTGAAAATGTTTATGCTGCAGATCTGACCTCTTCCAAGGGAAAGAAATCACTGAGTACCTTCAGAAATGTTCTACAGCATTTTCACTTTAGTGTCCAAAGCTGATACTGTTGACTGTGTTAATCTGCTTACTTGTGTGTTCTGAGCATAAGGATAAGGTAGTTGAAGGTTTCAAGTAGCAAATATCCTCTTCCATTTTGCTTCACAAATAATTTCTCAAATTTATTTTCACTGCTTGTGGACTCAGTTCTTATGACTTATGCATTTGGTTTAAATTTTGTAAAGTATGGAAGTGAAATGAATATGTGTGTACTTGTGCCTTGGTTGGTTCAAAGTTGGATGCATTTTTCAAACCTGTGTGCTAGTCTGTCATAAGGTCTTTGTTTCAGACCCAGATCAACTATGATGGTCCACATTATATGGGCAATTGTACACTAAACCAGACTAGAGGACCCAATCTGGCTTTTCTCAGCCTTGAGTTGAATTGATCTTGGATAATATATCTGTTATATATATATCTGTTTAATGTGAAACAGAAGAAAAAAGAGTAGACTCCAGTTTCAAGTAATGTATATTTGTAAAAGAAGGTGGTTTTTATCTTGTAACAAGAAATTTATATTAATTAGAGGGATCTAACAGTAGTTGCTAACATTTTAAAATTTTGGTTACTGCTGTTATGGCAGTAAAATCTAGCAGCAGATCTTGGTGCACTCTGCCACTCCAGATTGTAATGTTATTTCACATGAAGCCAGAAGAAAAGATATATATATATAATGCTCTTGGTGTTCTTCATGTAACTTGTTGCTGCAATTTAGACTTTCCCGACTGCCGTCTGATCAAAACGGACCAATTGTTAAAGGTGCCCAAAGAAAAAGATGCCTAATGTGATTTTTATTTCCCAGGAGACTACTTCATATGAGATCACTCTCTTATCTAGGAATTTGGTAAACCCATGGTGATTTAACAAATGCTGCTAAGTCACTTTTCAATGCCTACTTACATCATATACTAATGCATCAAATAATGAGCCAGGGTACAAAAAGCTGCGTGGTGTGGAAAATCATGTTCAACTTTGACTTTTTAAGTCTGTGTGCTAGATTAAAAAATATTTTAAGTAACTCTTCAGGATCATTGACATATCACATTTGTAACAAAACTCCTTGCTTTGCAATGTAAATCTGCATTTTAAAAAAGTAGTTCTTTTTCTTGTCTTTTTTCTTCTTAAAGGATTGCTTACTTTGGATTTATTTCTGCTTCCTGAATAGAATATAATAGCTCTTTAACAGTCTTGTTGGATATGCTTATTCAGAAATAAGTATGGTGCTTTCACGTTTTAAAAGGGTGAAAGATGTATTAAGGGTTAATTGAAATGAGAAGGAGGCAGACAAGTTTTGTCTTTATGAAAACTAGATGTGAAACTTCGAGTGCGCATGAAAGAGTGCAGCTAATGTTCTCATTGGCAGAACTGTAAAATTTCCATAGTCATGCTCACTTTGGACTAATTTTTCTTCGCCAAAGTTCTGTAGTGAGTGGAATTGACATGAGAAGAATTATCCACAAACAAGTTAGTTTTGTGAAGCATTCCTTATCGTTCTATCTTCTTATGGTAGCTCCTTCACTCCCCTGGGTTGGAGATGAGATCCTTCAACTAGCTGCTGCCTTTGCCCATCTTGGCTCGAGAGCAGGAGTGTGCTGCGCAGCTCAGCAAGAGATGTGACTGGATGTTTCTGCTGTTCACTACACAAGATATCTTGTGCAGTGTCTTTAGAAATTACCATGACTTCAATTGCTGGACATTATATTCAGGCTTGTTTTTCCCCTTGTCATTGGTATGTTTTTTGGCTGTGGCAACACACTTATCTATCTCACCAGAGAGAGGGCGTAGCAAAAATTTCAGAAAAATTCCCAAGGCATTCACTCTGCATTTTGACTGTGATCAGTGAGAAATTATGTTATCTATTTTCTTTACTTCTGTCAAGCAGAATTTTGATTTCTGATGTGGGATAAAGGCAAGTTCCTCAACCTTTGATTTTCTATTTTGAGAATTAAAGATAATTGAGAAAAAATGTGAACAGACAGAACAAGCATTACCTGGACACAGTGATATGTACTTAATAAGGTTCAGAATAATTTGTGGTTTAATGACTTACTGGACTGCATGCCAGCTTCAAACCTTTAAGCAATGCAGATATTTTGATTCCATTTCTTAAATTTCATATAAACTATAGAAGATCCATTAGTGGAAAACTTTCTTCGATTAAAAAACTATGCTTTTTGACCAGTCAGTTTCAAATGCCAGATATTGCTGCTGCATGCTTAATAATAAAATATTCAGAATTTCTGTGAGAGCACTTAACGGAGAATTACAATACAGGGTACTTCATCTTGTGCAGTGGAGATAGGAATTGGCCCAAGTGACTGTGGCACCAACCAATTCACTCATGTAATTTTTATTGTTATGTGTTTTCAATTTAAACGTTAATGCAGATTTGGTATATTTTTGGTATATATTTGGTATATTTTTAAATATTCTTTCACTTTAATATTGCAGGATAGGTAATGCACATAGGTCTATCAGAGCACAGATGCTCACTGTTGAAATCCCATAAAAAGGATTACTTACCACAGAAATATGCCAAACATTTTAATTAAATGAATAATAATCTTTATATCAAAGTTTGAAGGTAAACAGGGGGGAAAAAAGGATTCTGCAGTCATTGACTTTTATCTCTCTATAGAATGGTGTATTGAACTATGTCTCATCTTTGAATATTAAATTAAGTTATTAAATGTGCATGCATTCCACACTTCCAGGGCTTTAAAATTTGGCTTTTCTCCTTCTCCCTGGTCTTCTGGTGTTATTTAAAACAGAACCCCACCACCACCACCATTTCAACTTAGAACCACAGGTTCATCAAGATTGTCTTATGTATTAAATCAGAATTCTGATCGCTATTTTGAAGTAGAAAATCATGAAGACTTAATCTCAGACCTTCTTTTTTCCCCCCTCCAAACTACCTGGTAATACATTAGTACAATCGATATGTGCTTGAGGTGAGAATATGGCCTTGCCTTTAAAATGTACAGAAAGGATTATCTTCATGATTTATTGTAACCTATGACAGGAGGGTTAAGGGACAGTAAAAGATTATTTATCCATTCAAAAGATTGTCAAAGTTAAATTTCCAACTGTATTTCTGTGTTCTGGAAATATCTTGAAATATGTTGTTAGCATACAATAAAGGTCACTCTGTTCAAGGGGAGTTTTTATGATTTTTTTTTTTTTTTTTTTAGTTATTAGAATTTAAAGTGCTTGCAGCTGTACTTTGGGCCTAAATTCATGCTTAACACTGACAGCTGACACCTCTCCAGCAATATTTGCCTTTGGGGGATTTCAGTGACTACTTACAGGATAGTTCTGATGGTCCCTCCCTTATTTGCCTCATTGTTTGAGAGTCTCCATTACTAACTGCATAACTTGCTGAAGAAAAAATATACCTTTTTTCCCATGTTGGGTAACAGAATTTCCTTTCATGAGTTACTTTCTTTCTTATTGTAGATAAATCTGCTGAGGGTCTGGATTTGGTTGGCAGATGATTTGTGCAGACTTTTCAGTGTCCTTGCAGGAGTAAGAGCAGGTGAGTTGGCACAGGTCCCAAATCATCCCAGTACATCTGTTTTAAGCACTGAAGCACACAAATGTCTCCAGGTGAAATACATATCTACAAGAGCATCTGTTATTGCACATTTTTCTTTTAATAACAGTTGAAGTTACTAAGATGAAATATATTGTCAGAAATCAATTTTTCGTGTTTGTGGCCTGTAATTCATATTAGAAATCCTCACGTATTTTCAGCCTTTTGGAGATAGAGGTCTAGTGGGTTTTTATGTATGATTCATTTTTCCAATTACGTTGCTTTTGTTTCCTGTAACTACATGTCAGGCTTCTTAAGATAGCAGTTTAAGAAATTTAGGGGAAAAAAATCCATCCAAACAAAAAAAGGAAATTAACAGGTGTTCCTGTCAGCATGTGATTAACTTGATTTACATAGAATTTCAAATGTTTATGTAGCAAACATTTGGTCCACATATTGTAAGCTACACAGCAAAACATTTGTCTGCATTTTTGCTTTTGAACAAAATATGGTCAAAGGGAACAATAGTTCTTAGCTACTTTTCATGGCATTTGCCAGGCCAAACAACTATCCTTGAATGTCTGTTGCTGTGATGATTATATTGTAATCTAGTTCCTCCCAGTAAGGAAAAATGAACTGGCACTGGGTATGCCTCAGTTATGTTGCCTGTAGTTGTGTTGAATGCCTAACCACTAGAAAAGTAAGTAAACAAATTTGAAAGCAAGCATTTTTTACAGTTTAAAAAACTCACAGAAAGAAACCTAACATAAAACAACAAGTCAAAAGAACAGAAAAAAATGAACAAAGGTCATGTAAATGTAAGATTTGTTCTAGTTTGGACTTAATTTACATTCATATGCTAACTATCTGAAACACTTCCATCTGGGGAGATACTTTTATTAGGAATAAATGCTATTTTGTCTATATTTCACATTCTTTACCCCTCCCCCAATTTAAGTGATTCAGACCATCAAAAGGATAGGTTTCTTTAAGAAACGTAATTTTCAACTTTTGTAATTTCAGTTGGCAATTTAGTGTTCTGTATAATTTCAAAAGCAGGGATTTTCATTTCTGTTGTGATTGCTTAACCACCACAGTAAGATGTGACTTTACTGTGATCTTATTAATAGAATAGAAATCAGGAACTGACAGAGTGAATGTGATTAATTCCTGTTGCTGTTCCTTGGGACTACAGGGAAGCAGGGTGATCACCTGTTTAATCTCTCATAGCTCAAAAGAGGTGGAAAGTCCAATTCCAGTAGGAGAGTGCACTAGGATGCTGCACAATGGGAAGAAAATTGCAGTCAAAGTTGGAAACAAAACGTGGGGTTTGTAGTTGTCAGACAAATTAGGAGTGTTGAGCAGAAAGTAGAGATGCAATTGGAGCATTTAGCATGGCCAGGAGGCTCTCTGTGGGCTACTGAAGGAAGAAGAAACAGATGATGCCTTACTGCCATTGCACCCATGCCTTGTGGAAGGGCTTTCAGGGCAGACATCACCTCTTATTCTCTTCTCCACTTGTCAGGGTGATGACCCTTTGTATTTTGCTGCAGAAGGCCCTCAGGTGGCTTTTTGTGGTGGAAGAAACAATTATGTTAGTGGTGTGCAGTGTCGTATTGCTCATCCTCCCCATACTGTGCAGCACCTGGTGTTAGACATCTCCTCCACCCCGTGCACCTTCAGCACACAGTTGTTCCTCAAAAGCTGCGTCTCCCAAAGTGGTACCAAAGACTGGGACTTGGCAAGCGGAGACAGCAGACGTGGAGCACAAGGTGAAGCAGGTTTGGGAGCTCAGGGCAGGAAGGGGCCTGGACAGCAGCTCCTTCCCAGCAGGCCTGTGTCTTGCTGGGCATTGGTACGAGTGCGACAGCTGACACACTTCCAATGCCCTCACTAATGCCAGAGTCTGGTGTGCATGTGTGCAGAGTTCCTACCCTCAGTGATTATGGAGTGTTTCTGGATTGCTGCAGCAGTCTCACTGCTCAGCTCTTTGGCATCCTCGGAAGCAGGTGCTGGTCGGCCTGATGTCCCTGCTGCATGGAATGGCAGCAGGGAGCTACTTTCCTCTTTCTCTTTTCTCTTTGTCTCATCTTGTAACTAGACAACAATTTGAAGTTAAAAATCTAGATTTTGTCCAGAGACAGATAAAAAAGCTATTGAATGGTCTGGAATACAAGTCTTATGAAGAGGGGCTGAAGGAGGTGGGGTTGTTTAACCAGTCAAAAAAGGAGGTTGAGTAGGGCTCTCTACACCTACCTGAAGAGGCTGTAGTAAGTCTTTTCTCCCAGTTAACAGGCAATAGGACAAAGGGAAATGGCCTCAAGTCTCAGCAGGGGAGGTTTATACTGCATGTTAGGATAAATTTCTGCGCCCAAAGGCTGATCAAACATTGAAATAGGCTGTCCATGGAAGTGGTTGAGTCACCATACCTGGGAGTGTTCAAAAGACACGTAGATGTGGTGCTCAGAGAAATGGATTAGTGGTGGGCTTGGCAGTGCTGAGTTAATCATCTTAGAGGTCTTTGTCAACCCTAATGATTCTATGGTCCCAAAAAGATTAGCTGCAACCTTTTTAACTATAGGTCATGAATCCACACTGAGGTCTGCTACTCAGCTAGCTTTTGTATCTTATTTACCTTATTTATTCAAACCAGTTTTATTGTTGTTTGTTTGTTTGTTTGTTTTTGGGGTTTTTTTTCCCCCACCCTGGGTATTTAAAAACTCTTTTTTGATGTTGACATATAAACCATTATTGTTGCTGCCTTAGGTGCTGTTGGTTACAGCCGCGTGCTCTTATACCTGCTCTTGTCTGGCTACGAATGCAGGAAAATTCAAGTTATTCTGCCCAATGAAATATATTCTTATTATTTAGATTTTTCACTATGCTATTTCTGAACTGTTGCAACTGGTTCAGAATGTGTTCTAATTAGGGAAACTATTTCTGCTCAGTTCACAATGGATCTGTATCTGAAACGGAGAATCCAGTGAAATTTATTCATCTTGTGTGTAAACAGCAACACTATAATGAAAGAAATGAGCTGCTGTTCAAAGGTATGAAGAGAGGAAAAGTAGCTCTTCCTAGTAATGCACTGCAGTTAAAAGAAAACATATTTACTGGCTTACTTTGTTAAAATTACATGACTGTATAAAAAGGTGTTTGAAAATTGAACATTTTTTCTCCTCCTTTTTAGATATCTCCTGTATTACCAAATTGAGAGCTGCATTGTTAGCCTCTAGCTTTAGGAAGTATTTTTTGAAGTGATCTTGTGTACTAAATTTGGGCTTTTCTTAGCTTTGGGTAAAATGCAGTATTTCAGAGTAATTAATCTGTGTGGAGTTTATTCTGGGGACTATAGTCATATTTTAAAAAAGATGCTATGAGGTCATAAGACTTTCATGAAATAGGCCATTGATGGAAAAAGCATAGGATGAAGCAGCATTCATGTAGGCAGTGTTGGGAATGGATTTTGGCACAGAAGAGGCACCCACACTGACTGTGAAGATCAGCGCGTCTTCTGCTGTCTTGGAGCACTGCTTGGTAAGGAGATATCAGCTGCCAGTAATCAGGTATTCTAAAATTCAGGGGTTTTTGGTATTGAGAGCTTAAAAACTCTATGGCTTTCGTTCTTGTTTTCCCTAAAGAGGAATCTTATCAGAAGTGGTTAAATTGTTCTCCCATGTTCTTTATTCTCTGTCTCTGTTAGCAGTATTAGTAGTAATTTGTTGAATTCAGTCTGACAACAGCAAATGATGGTTGTGAAAGAGTCCCATAGTAGTCTAGTACTAGTGTAAGTCATGCAAGAAATGACTTGCGAAGGGTGTTGGAACATTTAAATATTCTGTATTTGTGTTTTGAGGGGTGTACTTGCTTGTACTGAAGACTGTCAGGTGGCAGTGTAGATGGATGGCTGTTACCCTGTTATTTCAGACACAGAACTATAATTAAGCACTTCAATATTGGGCTACTTAATAGGAGGAGAATAAAAACCCTAAGAATTTGAGAGAATTTTTTTATGTCACTCTTTGCTTTCTTGTGTACAAGCGCTTTTTCAGATTTCAATTTTGCTGGCAGTTTAAATTTCTCTCCTTGCCTGATCCTTTCTTCCTAGGTCTCTTGGTTTGCTTTGGTTAAAGCATTTTTTTCCTGTCTTGGAGTTCTCCTAAAAAGCCTTGGTGGGGTTAAGTCTGTCTTTGCCAAAATCAATCTGTATGATTTACTCAGTTGCTCTATTTTTAGATTTCTTCATGCTCTGTGAGAGATGAAGCAAACAGAACCCTCATTTCTATGCAGAATCATAAATTCTGTAGCATTTCTAGTGCATATGTTCCAAGTCAGGCAGAACGGGGAATTGTACCTTTGCCTGGTACATTTGAGCTGAAAGTTGGGCTCAGCAGGACGCAGACATATGCTTTTCTTATTTCCCCCGGCTACTTTGGGATATCAGTGCTGGATGAATACAACCTGCTTCAGAGTCTGAGAATTCTGGGGACTTGGTTGTCTTCTGGCACTTCCCTCAGAACTGAGACTAACTTAGAGAGGTGTTTTAGGTTTTTTGGATCCTGCGAGGGCTAGAAATTATTGATATGTAGAAGGACTTGCAGACTTCTGCAGAAGTCTGCAAGTCCTTTGACAGGGAGAAATTGAAATGTGCCGCAGACTTGAGAAGTAGCAGGGCGCTGAAATGTGGACAAAGTGTTTTGTGTGATTAGATACTTGTAAATTTCTGCAAATCTGGTTCTCCCTGTAAATGAATGTCTTAAGTAGCCTGTGGTGATGAATAGGAGCATAAATAAGATTTCCATGCATAGAGTGGATTTGTCCATGATTTACTGAATACTGGTAAAATTCTCAGAAAGGAAACTTAGCACTTTATTATGTAGCACTTAGCCCAGGAAATCATGGTTTTGACTAGAAACTCATGGCACTACCGCAAAAACATATAGAATAATATTCTCTTAACTAGAAAAGCATTCTAGTAGATGCTTTCCAGACCACTGGAGAAAATGTTATCCCAGAATGAAGTAGAGAAATTTTGGGGATTTCAATAGAAGCCATTTATTGCCAATGCCATTGAGAATTGCAGCCTTACAACTTCTTTGAATCAAGTTGTGTAGATGTAGTTTTAACTTGGATTTATTGGAAATGCTTGCACCCAAGCACCTGTAAAACTATTGAATAGCAAATTATTGTTTGGTTCTTGTTGTAGCAGATAAAATGAATTATACTTAGAGTATTCATTAGTCTTGAACCTGTGAGCTATAGGAATAAGTTTTAAAGGCCCAAACAATTAGGAGCTAACATTCATATCTGTGAAACATCCTTCATATCTCAAGCTATTCACAAATTTGAATACTCGCTTAATCTACTCCTGAGTTTGGTTTTCTCAGACAGAGTTATCCTTAAGAAGTAAAATGGTGCATAATTCAGATCCTGAATAGTAAAATACATTGTTCCCAAATATCATATAACTTGCTCTTAAGGGAATTCCTGGAAGCTTGTGTCATGAAGAAGTACACTATGCAGGTTCATATTTCAAACACTTTTGAAAATGTTTTGCAAGTATCTGATGGCATGAATTCACAACTGCTGGTATATATTTTTGTGGCGTCACTAGACCTTGATTGTGTCCAGGTAGGTCTTCACTGCTTATTATTATGTCTCTCTTGTATCATTTCCATTATTAAAAATCCAGCCAATATAAACAATGATAATTTTAGAGAGAATGTTAGGTGTGGTTTTGCTGGTATTGCAATGATACAGCTTTTGTTAGCACCTGCCTTCTTCTAGTTAGACAGGCTATAGACTTTTGTTTGCTTCTCTTTCATACAGATAACCTAAATAAGAACAAGAGTAATGTTTGCTAGAAGCAGAAGGTAATTCTGTAACTTTTCTAAAAAGTAGAATTAATTTGGTGTCCATATGATATTCTGTTTATGGGAAATCTATAAAACATGCTCAAACAGAATCAGAAATATTTCTGAGATTTTTTTTCTCATATTTTCTTTTTCATTGATTATTTCATTTGGAAGATAGCTCTGTAGCAGGCTAAGTGCAATTGTTTTCTCACTATGCTGCTTCATTGTCCTGCTTCAGTTTAAAATCTGAACCGAAGGAAGAGCTGTATTTTTGTCAGTCTCCCTGTGTTAATTCAAGCAGCTGTTTAAAGATGCAGTTCCACAGCACAAAAGGCATTGGGCTTTCTGGTGGAAAGGCTGAATAAGCAAACCAGAATGTATCACAGTAATAATTGTGATCAGTTTCTGTGCCTGCTAAAATGACAGAGGTTAGATGAGCATTGGGTTCTGCCACAAATTGCAGCTTTGCGTCAGGGCTTAGTAATATGTGTGTCTGCCTGGCTGTCTGTCACATTATTTGATGCATGTCAGGCTCTTGCATAATCTTTTTGCTGAATAAATAGGGCACTTGAAAATGTGTCAGAGAGAATAGTCACTCTTCACACAGGCAGAATGATCGACTTGGTGATTTATCAGCCTCTTTGCTTTGCTGTTTTTTATTAGACTGTAGTTTGTCCTATGTATACTTTGATTTACTATCAAAATACATTCTATTGTTGTAATTCATATGCAATTAAAGTTGAGTGATTTAATAATATCCTCATACAAAAAATGTTTTCCTTCTCTGCTACATAAAAGGAAACCTTTGAACTAGATTGCAACTGGTTTTTTTTGTACATAAAACAGGGCTTTCACTTCACTTTAGCACGTGCTTGTTTTTAAAGAAATTTCTGTTTGCAGATGTCAGAATACTTCACTCCTGTGAAAGGTGTTTTGCTGGCTACAAAGTCTGCTGAAGATTGGTTGCTTAAGGCCCTTTTCACATTCTTTTTTTTAAGCTTCATTGCTGATCAATTCATTCAACTGACAGAGTAACAAACCTTCATCTCCTAATTACAGTTCTGTCAACCAAAGGGTTATTTTGAGAAGAATAGAATGCAAGTGATGGACCCTATTTTGTGCAGAACCATCATAACATGCAAAATTTTATTTGTGCAATTGAAATGCTTGTATATTTGTTTATCTACTTAACATCTGCATACAGAAACAGATCAGTTGCATTTTCTGTTTTTTAAAAAATATATGGCTCCAGCATGAGGCGTATTTTGTGGATGAAGTTCATTTGCATTAGGCTTAATTTTTGTTCATTTACCTACCATGATCATTGTAATTTCCTGAAAATTACAGTTTAGTCAAGAGGGACTTCAGGATGAATTAATAGAGGGGTGAATGAATGCAGCATGCATGTTACTGTTCCAGCCATCTGCTATATGTTTATCCTGGGAGTTTCCACTCTTATTGAATCAGTACTGTCAACTTTGTGATCCCATCCAGTCTCTGATTATGGAAGTGCAGAGAGCAATTCCACTTTTGCATATATCTGGGCTTTTCAGGGTTAGGTAGCTTTGTCTGGTGTCGAGTGGTAAGCTAGTCTGAGTTCCAAGGTTGCCCTATGTCTGTCTTTCAGTGTGGACACTTTCTCTTAAATAAGCTTTTTAAATTTCAGTCATGATTCATCTTCATGGAAAAGTTTGATTATCAGCTGTGCCCTTCAGAAAAATATTTTTTTATATAATAGAAGAGAAACAGACTTTGAACTCTCTGCTTGTGTCAGGACACACCAGGAAACTGCTGACTGTTCTGCTCCTTGGATGGTGGGATGTAACATCTCGTAGTTGGACAAAGAATGGAATTGCTTATGAATGCCATGTTTGCTGCAGTAGGTGCATGCATTTTTGCAAGGAATTATTGCTAAGGAGCACTTTGGTTAGTGATAGATGTCCACAGATTATTTTTTTCTTCTTCTCTGTTAGGAGTTTTGCAGAAACTTAATTTTCACATCACATTCCAGGTACAAGTCTGGTCTCCTGCCAACAACTTCCACCCCTTAAGCGGGCAGGAAGACATTCAGCCATAATGGCATTATTTTAAGGGATAACGTGGAAGTCCCTCAAAACCAAGAAGTTTATTAATATACCTAAAATTATATAAATATCAAATATTTCAACTTGGAGTCAGAAAGTATGTAATTGTTTTGGATTGTAAGCTCATCTCTAAAGTTAGTTGTGTAGCTGCCATGTACCTGCTTATTTTCCTGTCACATTCACTGAGAATTGGGCTTTGTAATTTTATTTTTTCTTTAGTCTAGCAAATGTTTAGATGCAACAAGCATAATGAAAGTGACTTCACAAATCACAATAGTATAGCATTTTGCCACTGATGACTGTTATGGATTTGCCTATTTTTTGCCATGTAGCATTTACTCATTTCTTCTTGTCAGGTCTCTTCTCCCAAATTTTTCATATTTTCTTAATGTAGTTAAATGTTTTCTAAGTCACGTAATGAAATTTTATTGTAATAGAAAATTTATTATCTTGATTAAAATACCTGATTATGTTCTTAGTCTTCCATGGTGTCTGATTTTTCACTTCTAGAAATTTTCATGAATTCATAGATCCACTTTTGACACATTAACACTTCTTTTGCATGGGATGCAGAAGCTGAAGGTAGTAATAACTGTGAGAACAAATATATATTTAGCAGTGAAATTTAATATTTTATATCTTTCAGTTAGAAGAAAACCCAAATAATATATTTCTTTCATATATATAAAAAGAAGATGTAAGTATTTCAACTTTAATTTTCACTGTGTCATTTACCAATTGGGGATTGGTTTATTTTTATTTTCATGATAAAAGCAAGTTCATATGAAGTTTTCTTGCAGCTGGCTATTTTTGGTTCTATACAAATCCTTGCTGCTTCTAGCAAATATACGATTGTTTACAAATAAATGCCACCATTAAAAATTACTTATGATAAAGAATAATCAAAAATCTAGCCAAGAAACCATTGAGTTAAGAAAGAAACAACTTTTCAAAACTTGAAAGGCACAAAAGCAATTATCAGATCTTTGCTGGAAGATTCATGAAATTGCTCAGATTCAAATTTCTTAATGTAAGATTCTCAGTCTTTTGTAAGATTCAACTTACTCTAATTGCTTTTGTCCAAATTCTTGTTCATTTATGTCGTTTGCCATGTCGTGCAGCACTTACTAGGACTGTTTGGCTTCAGATACTCTGCAGGTGAAGTAACACCTCAACAACTGCTGAGCCATGTTAAGAGTAACTGATTCTCATGATAACTGAACAATTTTTTTTTACTGTGTTCCAAAAGCACTAAGTTTAGCTCAGAGAAAGTTGCATTGCTGTAAATATAGAGCTAAATACTATTATAAGATTCAGAATCTTTTAACTTCCTAATAAGGAGAATATTCTTTAATCAGCAGAAATATATGCTGAGATATGCATGTGTGCCTTCTCTTTAGCCCACTTTCCTGATTTTTGCCTTAAGGGTTCCTAGAGAAGCATTCTTCCATTTCATGCAGACTAAACATTTCTTTGCAACAACGTCTTTTCTGTGCAAAAACCCTTTTCCTGTCTGCCTCCTTAGCAGCATTTTTTTTTAAATGTAAATATGTAAATAAAAAAAGCCTAAGGGGAAAATAGGACATAGCCTCAGAAAAATTGTCTGATACATCCCTATAGCAATGTGAAGGTAGAGAAACCAAGTAGTATGTGTAATCTATCTGGAGAGGAGTTGTATTTCTTGCTTTAGCCTAACTCCTGGATGGCCTCTTCAAACTATTGCAAGCTGTAGACCAGAAAAGGCTCTGGTCTTAGCACAGGTTGTCCCGGTGACAGCAGGAACACCTTATAAGCACTGTGTTCCTCATCAGCTTCAGTCTTGTACTCTGTTGTCACACTGTTCTCACTGAATTGTCACACTGAATCTCAGTGCACTGTTCTGTTCTGCAGGTGCAAAAGTTGGCAAATCTAATGCTCGAATGGCAAGCCTGTTAGGTGATGTGGGAGACTACACTGCTCCTCTAGGCATTACCAGAAGAACTGAGGGGGGCATCTTTTCCTTGAGACTTCAGCAATGAGGTTGTTAGCACTTCTTTCTCTTGCTTATTTGAGAATAGTGAATGTTTTAAAACAACTGTCATGCAGTGGGGCATTACAGATCTATGAAATACAGAAGAACATGGAATTTTG
The DNA here is from genome assembly GCA_013397195.1 of Hylia prasina. NCBI lineage: Eukaryota > Metazoa > Chordata > Aves > Passeriformes > Sylviidae > Hylia > Hylia prasina. The sequence goes on from VYXD01008480.1 coordinate 442,781, forward strand.
TTTGTTCCCTTATTTTCAGCTGTTTGTTGGGCCTGTCACTTTTCATGCTTATATCCCATATGAACTCTAAAAGGAGTCCTCCCAAAGCACCAATTATCCTTTCTCTTTCCTACAAATACATGTGTAAACATACTGAGACCTTTATTTTTGAATGACAGCAGTCACTTCTGGGGATAATTGCTGTTTATTGTTTCTTATAAAAGTATAAGAAGTCCTTTATATACTTAATTATATAGAAATATAACATTGAAAAGTGTGGTTTTTTTCAAATTGTAGCGTGGAGCTGATGTGTCTAGATAGTGGGGAAATACAGTAATAGCTAAGAATGTGTTATTAAAAAATCTGAGGATCTGTAAAGACATTCCTGCAAACAAATAATTTTCTGTTGGGAATTTTGTTTTCACTTTTGTTGTTGGATTCTTCCCCAGTAGAGATCATGTGAAAATGTGCTGGTTTACCCTGGTATGAGAACTGCTCTGAGTACATAAACGCAGTTTTGTGCTTATCTGAAATTAAAAGAAGAACTGAGCATTATTCTCAGTTCACTGCACAATTAATAAGAATTTAAAAGTATTGATACCTTGTAAAATATAAGCAGGTATTCTTCTCCATTGGAGCTATCAAGCACCATCCAACCAGTGTTATGAGCAGTAAATGAAGAACCTTTTTACTAGCCTGTGGGATAATGCCATTGTTTACAACTTTGTGATGTATTACATGCTTCTTCATTCCTGAGTAAGTGGTCACAGGCTGCTCTGTGCCTGTTAAATGAATACATGATATGAGAAGACACAATTCTATCCTGGTAGCATGACTTCATTGTTACCGGTAATTTTCCGAATGTTTGTGGCAATACAGAGCTGTCTCTTTCTTCATTTTCTTTGTTATTTTTATTTGATAAGCTTCTGATACTAGTAGTATGTTCCTTATACTTTCTCCCACTGGAACTAGTGAAGAATGAATTGTTATATGATGATAATCTGAAATGTATAAACATTTGGGATACGGCATCACACCTGACTTTCCTTCAAAATATTTTTTAATTTTTTTTCATATGTCCACAGTGGAGATGGGAGGGAGGGAATCTGTCCAGATTGAAATGCAAGTATCTGTGTGAGCTTTTAATTAATTTCCCAAGAGAATGATATTGCAGAAAAGATGGACGAGAAATGCTGCTAATGGTCCTGGTTGTGACACAGGGGAATGTAGTGATGAACTTATAACCTGCAAACAAAACGGTGACCTTTTGTTAGGGATGAGCTACTTTTTGGGAGCTGAATTTTGTGTTTACTGTAATCCAAATCCCGAATGGACGAACCCTTCTCATTACAGCCTGGGGCTGGGTACTCTATCCAAAGAGCAGATTTACTCCATACTCAGAGCATCTAGTGGCCAAGCAATTTGCAGTATTTTGCACATCATGAGAAGAGACTCCATGATTCATCAGTATAGTCATAGGACTGGTGCTGGCAGCAGAGAGCAGTCCTTAGATGCACTCGTGGGGAGAATGAAGTGGAGACAGTCTTGGACATGCAGGGTTGTGTCAGGTAAACTGTTGAACTGCTGCCTTTGCTGCCTGTGGTCATGTGGCAGGGTTTGATTTTCTGTTTTTCTGTTTGTTTTGGAGCTTTTAGCATTGCAGGAATAAAAATGTTGAAACAACTTGATTCAGTTTTGCGCATAACTGCACTTAAGGCTATGAGTCATGTGTCCGGACTAAACAATACCAGTCCTTCAGGCTCTGTGTTGTGCATTGTGCTGCTTAATTTTTCAGCCACGTAAGTATTTCAGTCACTTTATGCTAAATGACCTTTCTTCCTGTGACCTTAGAATTTATAATCAAATTAAGTTCTCCAGGATGGTTTTGTCAAATTGATCTAGATGTTGGAGTCCCCAGGATGTTTATCTTCAGCAGGCTCTTTGAGAAAACACCATTTGTTGTAGTGTTTAATATGAACTGCTTTGAGAAGAGTAATTAGTAACATTAGGAGTCTCCAAGGAGGAAAAGTATAAATATGCCATAGTACAGGTTGGCACTTGTGCTTCTGAAGGACAGAAGCTGTGGGGAGTGTATGGAAAGACACATCAATGTGAACAGCTCACTGCTCACAGAGTCTCGGAGGTGCAGGACAGATGTGTATGCTGTGTGCAAGTAGAGCTTAGGCTGAGCTTTGAAGGAGTTTCTGATAAGGCTTATCACCAACTGAAAACAAAATAATTTTACATATTTTCCAAAAGAAGGTTTTTGTCAGTATCAAGGAAAAGATATCACTCTGATATGAAAATATATGAGGTGCTGGAGGAAACTTTAATCTTCTTCTGTGGGTACTTGTTTCTAGAATAATCTTTCTGCTGAGAATGGCCCTAGTCCTCTGTTTTCAGATGCAAATGAGGATCATAAGCAGCTCTATCACATGTGTGGTGTTTTTCTGTTTCCTGAAATATGAGGAGACTGATAAACAGGACATCCCTGACTAACTGCCGATGTGCTGTGGCAGTAGCACTGCGTGCTTGGGTGGTGTACAAATCCCATGTCATTGAGTAGTGGCAATAGCAGTGTAGCGATATGAAAAGAAATTTGTGTGCTTCAAAATGATCAGTCCTATGCTAAGATGATACACCATATGACCTGGTAATAGGTATAAAGCCTTTCAAGCAGTAACTCAAACTGAAAACTGATGGGTGAAGATTTTGGTATTTTTCTTCTGAGCTTTTCTTGGAAGGCAACCTGTCCTCAGCTGTGTGCATTGACAAAGGCAAATAGAGCAATGAGTCTTTACATATGTTAGGCCTTTAAAAATACATGTTTATGGATGTTCAACAAGCATAGCTGCATGATGAAAATAAAATGGCTTATGAGAGAACTGGATGGCATTAGAGACTTAGAAGATCAAGTCTAGTCTTTTTGCTGGAAATGTAATCTATTCTGTACAGGTGAACAGGCCCTGGTGATGAAATGATGCAGATGTATTGAACAGAGGACAGAATGGGAAAAACTTGTTTCCCAGGGATGGACTGCAACTCATGAAGTCAGGGTTGATTTGTTTTCCATGCAGCAATAAACAAGACTGTCAAATCATCCTAATAGTGTATTTCTCACCTTTTCTGAAGAAGCAGTATTTTAGAATGAAGCAATTTATATTTAATACATACATTCAATGACTTTATCTGTAGCACGTGTCCCTGAATTTGTTATAGAAGATACTAATAAAAAAATTACAGTTTTACAGTATCTTTAATTCTCTTAATTTCATATGTTTTGATGCAGTCACTACTTCATTGTCAGAAGCTGTATTATCTTGTCTTCCTCTCAGAGTGTTGTGTTTCATTTGGCTAATTTAAGATGCCAACTCTTCTGCCAGTTCTGTTTGCTTTTGTTAGATCTAAAAATTTAATAATCCAGAGAGAGGATGTTATTAATTAACATAGCCTTTTTTAAGGCCAGTTATAGAATCTATGCTTAAAGCAAGCCAGCTGGTTGTAGATGGATTAATTAAGTTTTTTAAACCTAATTCTGGTAACTCTTGCATCAATTATAACTCAGACTATTGGTATTCTGCTAGGAAGATCTGGATAATAACTCATCAAAAGATAGATCAGTTGATTTATTGGAAACTAAGGGCAATTATGTTAAAAAGATACTTTTAAAGGCAGTAAAAGAAAGGATGCCCAGTAGTAAAGAGCTTGAACTTTTGGGGTTTAGTGTGGGGGCTTTTTTGTGGTTTGGTTTTTTGGGAGGGTTGGTTTGTTTGCTTGTTTTTTATGCTGTGCTTCTAGATATCTCTGTTCTTGATCATCTATTTTTGCTGGTACCACTTGTTTGCTTTCTTTCCTTGTGAAGTTTCTGATGTATTGAAGTTTTATTTAGCCATTGCAGTCTGCTTTGATGCACTTCCTCTACATTCTATTACATACTGAAAACTTTCTGATCTTAAACAGCTTGTCTTGTCTGTTCTCACTACAGAGTATGCCAAAATAATCCAATGGAAGTATATTTACACTTCCTCTACCTTATGAAGACAGAGATGAGTGGTTTTTAAGTTTCATTATCCCTATTTTAGTAATTAAAAATTACTTTTTCATTGAAAATGAGTATTCTTAGTTACTAATATTCAGTTACTCATCACTGAGTCATTATGATTTATTCCCCTAAAGAATCAAAATACCAAGAGAACTCTACCTTGCAATAAATATTGTGGATTATGTAGCATAGTACAGTGTAGCATAGCATAGTAAGTTGCAAGTCCAATTCTACTCTACTTTCTAGAGATGGGAGTTCTTTGAGGATTTCTTTATAGCTCTCTCTCATCTCCTGTCATGACTTGACTTGGAAAGAAATTTGCACGGAACAGAACTTCGTGCAGAACTATGCCTCTACTTTCCCATTCCTCAGATGATAACCAGGCTTCTTTGAATTTCATGGAGTTGAGTGTAAATGAAAACAGTCTCTGAACTGCTTTAATTCTCATTTAAGGATCTGTTGTGGCCAATGCATTGAGTGTAAATGTGACTTTTACCCCTTTTTCTCTGCTTGTGCTGGACTATGATGGAAGATTTAGCCTCCAATTTAGGAATGGCGAACTTCTGAGCATCTTTTTTGAAGTGACTGTAGTTTTGAAAGGGCCAATTTCAGTGTTGTAAACTGATTAACATGCCTGGGATATTTTCAGCCAATTTTTTTGAACTTTCAGTTGAATGGATCACAGGTTGCAAAGTACAATGGTGCTACTAAGTGAACATAGAAACAAGTTAAGGCTGCTGTTATGGTGGATAGAAAACATCTGCTAAAGCAAGTCAATGGCAAAGATAAAACAATTTAGCTGAGAAGAGGTGGCTCAGGGGAGATCCTAGCACTCTCTACAACCCTGTGAAGAGGTTGTGACGAAGTCAGTCACCTCTCCCACACAGCCAGGGAGAGGACAAGAGCACACAGGCTTAAGCTGCACCACTGGAGGTTTAGGTTGGACATTAGTAAGAAATTCTTCACAGAAAGAGTGATTGGGCATTGGAATGGACTGCCCAGGGGAGGTGATGGAGTCACCGCCCCTGGAGGTGTTTAAGGAAAGACTGGATATGGCATTCCGTGCCACGGTCTGGTTGACAATGTGGTTAAGGTCATAGGTTGGATTCAATGATCTCAAAGGTCTTTTCCAACCTAGCTGATTCTTTGATCAGTTGCCAATTTATGAACCTTTCAGAAAAGCAATTTTTTGAGGTTTTAGTAATAAGTTTCAGACTGCTTTTTGATCTCCCTTTTCTTGTTTATTTTCCTGCAAATATTACATTATAAAACCAGTCTGATATTTGATGGCCTGGTTGGAGTGCAGGAGTGCATCACACAGACTTTGTCTCTGTGGCTGAATTTCAGGAGGTAGAACTAAGTGGAATATGAACCTCATAATTCTGCCCCTACAATTTGCATGTTTCATCCTCAAAGGGCAGATTGAATGTCAATAGGCAATATGGAAAAAGACATAATAAATGTGTTACAGCACTATCAGTGATGATTCTGGAGATTTTGATGAGGATGGTGGTAGTGTCTCTCAATAATTCCTAACAGACTGGAATGATGTTGTATTCTCCTTAAGCAGAAGTGTAATGAAATACAGGCATTCTAAAATGTTTAGTTAAAAAAACTTACAAAAACAACAACAAAAACTCCAACAGCTTTAGGAGTGTGAGATTTATGAGTTTTCTAATACTGTGTATTAGAAATATAGCATGGTGATGAAAGGAATTTATAGAATAGAAAGAAGCTGTAAACAAAGGTGATGAATAGCCACTGAATGTGTTGTTTCATTTGTTTTGTTTTCATGGTTCATGAGAAAACTATAGAGACAGTTTGAGTCATCTAATCCTTCATTTCAGTATTGTAGTATAGTACAGTAGAAACAGGTAAGGTTTACCCAGGAAGGTAAAACCCCAGAAACTAAGGTTGATTAAGCTGGGAACAGATTAGCTGGCTCACATATTCATGAAATAAATTGCATTTTATGAAGAGATCTTTAAATGATACAAGTGTAAGGGAGTGTTGGTGGCAAAGCAGAGGAAGGCTAGGCTGAGATGAAACCAAAGAAGTGGGCACATTGAAGCAAAATAATTATGTATGTGTGCATATTTGTTCATTTAGCTGCTGATTTCTAGATTTGGAAGCCTGTTTTCAGATTGTGAATGAAGTTTCACTGGGTTGCGTCCCTTTTTGCTAACTTTTTGCTTTGAGGAGATAGAAGGAAGGCAGCATGATATCCAGGTGGTAGACTACTTTATATGCATGGATTTATTGTTTCTTGATGTGATTGAGTGCAGCAGTACTGAGATACCAAAGTAATGATCCTGTCTTGATCGAAAAACCATGAGCTAAATAGGGAAGAAAGCACAGAATGATGAGGTTTTTTGTCAGGCCAGAAAACTGCCCCTTGCAAGCTTGAAACCCAGATGTTTTCCTGCTGACCTAGTGCTAATAGATCTGTCATTACAATATCTCTGCTCCAATTTCAGGGGTTGTTGGAGGTATTATTGCTCTGTTTCTACTGCTTTTGTTATTATCTTATGTCAACTGTAGTGTAATCCTCATGCATTGTCTAGTAAACCATGGTGATCCATGTGATGTGGGTTAATTGAAGGGAAAAGAAGTTCTGTGAATTAGCAGTACCAGGCATTAGCAGATTATAATGTTTTATTGGCTCTTCATAATACAAGCTTTGAAATCTGGAAAAGGCTTCCTTCCAGAGGTGGGGGGCTGAGAAGAAGGATCTGCATTTCATATCAGCTGCCATACCAAGCTACCCTCAGGCTACCTTGTTTGCCCTTCCTCTCCCCCCGCCCCTGCATTTTCCCCCCCTGTCTTTTTATTTGCTATCTTGGATATCTCTCTGTCTTAAGAGCCAGTTAATTTATTTTTGTGTTGTAGCACTATTAATTTTTTTTCCTTTTGGAATAGTTTGAATGCAATGTGTGTTAAAAAAAGGGAATGAGAGTTTGGTTTTATTTTGGGTAAGAGCTCTTGCTGTTGGGGGAGGGGAAAGAAAAGACATCCTGTAAAAAAATTAGGATTCATCAGTTTTAGTGACTGACATGTATCTTAATAACCCTTTGCTCTAATTGGCATTTTAATTAAAGATGACATTTTAATTGGTTATTTTACCAATTTAGCTCGGTTATTAGCATCAGCTACTTCTTTCACTGCAGATAATTTATCTATGCCATCTAAATATCCACACTAGATATTTTAAAATAGTATTTTGCTTTTCTGACAAAACTGAAATCCTTTTTTCGTGTTCCTCCAATGTGTTTCCTAGTGCTTGACCTGGAGTCTGCAGTGTTGCCATTGAAAAAAGTGGAATAAATGTATCATAAATAGTGCAGATGAAGAAGAAAAATATCTCAATGGCAAATAACTATAAATTAATTATCATTGTTAATACATTAAGTCTTTAAAGTGCAAACCAACTCTGTGATATTACTTATAGCTCACCTGCCATTGTTGTCTAGCTATGCATTTTTCAGACATTTAGAAATATAGTTTCATAATTGTTTCCTTCACAATTCTTATTCCATCCCGGTTTTGTGTATGATCCTTATTTTATATTTTGAATTTTACATGAAGGTCAATAGAAAACATGCGTTTAAGTCTGAGATATAGTAATAGGATATCCTTCTAGAAAGTAGGAAGGGTGCAAAATAATTCACAGGGAGCAAAACATGCCCACAAGTACTGCACAGAAACTTCAAAAAACACTCACATAACAAAGTAAAGCCAGGATGGGGCAAAGGTATGTGCTTAATAGGGTTTAATAATATTGAGATTTTCATTTCTCTTTGAAAAAAGATCCTTGAGTTGATTAGGAAAGCTAGAAGCTTCAAAGAAGCCCACAGGAGCTCAGCTGGGGCCTTGAATAGGCTTTGAAAATTCAAACTTAAGAAAATTTACCCTCAGCAGCTTTATGTTCTCCATTGTTATATTTTGCTTTTTAAGTAGCTGTCATGTTGTTGTCACCACATAGTGCCACAGAGGATAGAAGTGTGGATGAAATGATTGTCTATTCTTTAAATATGCCTTTTGAGAGCTAATTAATATTAAGCACTTGAAAATTGTCTGGCAAAAGGGCACAATATAAATGGAATATATGAGAAAAGGATTTTTATCATGAAAACAGCAAACTCTTTTTAAATACTTGTGCAAGAGGACTAAGGGCTCCTCTGAAGTGCCAGATTGGCAATGTTGTTTGACCCTGTACGCAGAGAACATATGCACCCTGGGCAGCAGTATGGCAAGTTATCCCACCTGTCCCCAGCCCTATCCTAGATGGATTGTCTCCAGCTTGCCTCCTGGCTCTGCTAAAATTAACATTTAATACCTGCTTTTGTGATCATAGCTTTTTTTTTTACCATGGGTGGTTGCCTGGTGTGAACAGGATGGAGACTATCTTCTCTATTTCGTTTTTCATTTTGTGCTAATGAAGGATATGGTGTTAAGTGGTTTATCTAGCACAAGAACAATTTTTATATATAGGAAAGAGAGCTCACAAAACAAGGTGATGAAATGTGACTTGTGGTCATTGTCATTAATTTGTTCACCATTTCATGTAGAGATAGAAAATTATGTTCTTTAAGCACGAATGGCTGCTAAGATGCTTCTTAGCTTGATTGTAGAAGCTGGGACCAGAAAGTGGTTTGCTTATAAAACATCAGCATTGTTTTGATTGTTTTATTTTTGAAAATATTATGCAGAGAAATGTTAGTGTAAGTAGTTAATGAAAACAATTTCAGGTCATAAATTATAATATGGGTCTCTGCATTTTGACTGTTACGCTACTAACATCTGTTGTAAACTGCAGATAACTTATCTTTGTTACTAGTCCAATTTTTGTGAGTCAGTCATGAAAATTGGCTAAGTTTATTTGTTTTAACCCATTAAGGGGTAAGAATAAAAAAGGGATAAGGGAGGGGATGCATGACATTGTTCCTTTGCTTCTACAAATTAGTAGCATGTTTAAGGTAAACAAGTATGTTCATAATATAGAGACCCTCCAAACTTAACCAGATTTTTAAAATTGCCTTAAACATGACTTTCAACAAAAATATTTGTGAATAACAAATTGCTTTTATGGCTCATCAGAAGAGAGCCTGATATTGCTGTCAGTGATGTTTTCTGTATGTATGAATTGAGATATATTTAAAGCAGAATGTAATTGTTCCAGTTGAAGATACTGATGGTTAAGTGTTGGTGTCCAGAGCTGCAGTGGAGTGCTAATAAAACTTGCTGATCTCAGAGCAGTAAGTTCCTCTGGACTGTAAATACTAGAGTACAATTTGAACTTACTGAGAAGTTATGTATAGAAATGCCCAGCTGAGAGAGCTAGGGATGCCTTTTTTTGTTAATATTTCTTTACAGTATAGCTGAGTATATGTTTTATTGCTTATAAACCTTACTTGCCCATCCCTATCTCAAACTCTTATGGAGCACACAGCTTTTTGCTTGCTTCAGTTACATTGAATGACCAGGTTGTGAATTTTCACCATGGTTCTTGTGCAAAAGACTGTGTTCTGCTTCCTATTATCTAGGAATGTTGTGTGTGTAAGTGCTTAGTTGCTGAGTTAAACTGATTTTTTTTCTGCTTTTGTTTTGCAGAAAGTTTAGCCAAATGCTTCTGTAACCCCAAATGTTTCAAAGTTTTCCCTTTTACCTCTGTACTCAAGGGTTCAATATTAGAGATCCACTTTCTACTGGAGGATGTCTGTGCAGAATAGTCTTGCAGCCAATCAATACTGCTCCTAATGTGGCAGGGTAAAGCCATGTGTTCTCTTCCACTCCAGAGGACTGCCCTTACTGCCTGTGCAGCTCCCCACTGCCTGCCAAGACCAGACTTGGCTTGTTGATGTAGTAGTATGGGGAGCTAGGCAGTGGGCTGCCAGACTAGTAAAGGCAAACAGGCTCAAATTAAACAAAGGTGTTCTTGATTTGTGGTACTGAGAAATATAGAAAGGTCTCTTTGTCTGAGCTGCAGTATCTGAGCTAGCTTGGTAGGCTGCATGGTAATGCTTGTCTCTGATGACAGTAGGCATCTAACATGCTGAGAGTTTAACACTCTTAGGCAGGCACTTTCCTCTGTGTATCTGTTTCTGGTAAGGATGAGCTGTCACCACTTGATGTATGCGGAGAACAGAGGTCTCCTGAGACAAGGCTGTTCATTATGCTTCCTGGAGAACCATTAAATTTCTATCACTGCAATGTGATGCACTCTTTGGGTAAAGACATTGTTTTCTGAGCTTCTTCTCCTTTCCTAGCCTCTACTCATATGATGCTATTTTTTTTTTTTTAATTGACAAATAGCAAAAATGTAGAAATTTTTAAGTAGTAGTAATTCAGTGTTTTCACAGGATCACTATGTTGGAAGAGACCTTCAAGATCATCGAGTCCAACCCAGCCCTAACACCTCAACTAAACCATGGCACTGAGTGCCACATCCAGTCTTCCTTTAAACACATCCAGGGATGGTGACTCCACCACCTCCCTGGGCAGACCATTCCAGTACTTTATCACTCTTTCCATAAAA
>VYXD01008480.1:453799-464404 GCA_013397195.1 Hylia prasina
CTCTGGGCTCGGCCATCCAGCCAGCTCTTAACCCAGCAAAGAGTGCTCCTGTCCAAGCCATGGGCTGCCAGCTTTTCCAGGAGTGTGCTGTGGGAAACAGTGTCAAAAGCCTTGCTGAAGTCCAGATAGACAACATGCACAGCCTTTCCTGCATCCACCAGGTGGGTCACCTGGTCATAAAAGGAGACCAGGTTGGTCAGACATGATCTACGCCTCCTAAACCTGTGCTGGCTGTGCCTGATACCTTGGCCATCCTGTAAGTGCTGCATGATGACACTCAGTATAAATTGTTACAGTACCTTACTGGGTACTGAGGCCAGGCTGACTGGCCTATAATTAGCAGGATCCTCCTTCCCACCCTTTTTGTGAATGGGAGTCACATTGTCCAGCTTCCAGTCAGCTAGAACCTCACCAGTGAGCCAGGACTCTTGGTAAATAATGGAGAGGCTTTGCAAATTCATCTGCCAGCTCCCTCATCACCCTGGGATCAATCCCATCTGGGCCCATAGATTTATGAACATCCACAATATTTTCATGCAGAATCTCCCAGTGACATGATGAAAAATCACACATTCTTACTGCATCACCTGGTATGTATAAGCATTTATAAAATGAGACGTCATTCATATCACATTGCTGTGTATAAATTTGTGGGATTTGGAAAGCCATGCTCTATTTCTAAAAACAAATCAATACTGTGCCAGTATTTTAATGTGGTTGTTGGTATTATCCAGTAATAACTGTAGCAATCTATTTTGGTTGAGGCTGTTTAGGCTGGTTCATCTGAATTACTAAAAGAAAAGGTTGGGTTTAGTTATGGCAAAGTAATTGAGGTACGATATGAACACCAAGATTTTGTATCTATCTGAAATCTGTGTGCATGCTATTTAATAGCAGTCATTGAATTTGTGTGTAAATTTACATTGAGTGTGTAAAAAAGCGTGGAGTATTTTTCGGCATAAAAATAATATTCTGTGTATGTTGGCTATATTTTTAAATGCAGCAATATGTTCAGAATTACCCTTTTACTCTGAAATGTTATTGGCTGTCAAAAATAAATAGGACAGGGACATCTTTTTAGGGCATTGCATTTAATAATGCAATTAATTACAGAAAGTTCTTCAGGTAGATACTGTTTTTCTGGTAGAGTACATAATACATTTTACAGAGCTGTTTCAGTCGTCTTTTTGCCAGTCTGAGTATCTGGTGAACAAAATAATTAAATTTGAATTTTTAATTTCAGAAACCAGATTTTCTTAAAAACGCAGCTGCTAAATTTCTCTCTGAGTTTTTTCCATACCTGATTTCTGATTATGTAAGGCTAATTGTAAATTTGGATTATTATACATATGAGATGCACATACTATGGAGCTAAATACTGTTCACAAGTCCATGTGTATTTTATCACATAAAGCAATTGTGCTTATTTTGTCATTGTGGATGCCCTCTGACCTTTGCATTTCTTTATCTTGAATGATACATATTCTGTGTGTTGATTACGAAGCGTGTCTGGGAGACTGAAAATATTTAGATGTAAATACAGCAGTGCAAGCAGTGCACATTTCAGCAGTGTGTTTGTGACATGAATCACATTTTAATAATTGTGAGGGCAAATTACAAGACAGCTGTCTCAGCAGAGAAAATAAGAATTGTTTGCATTGATAATTAGCATTTCTTTTTTCATTTATTATTGAACGTTTCAACCAGAGTTAATTTTTTGGCACTTTTTGAACGGCTGGAAGATGTTTGTTTAAAAAAGGAATAGAACCTCTGGTAGCTCACCTCGGCCACATTGTAGATCAGTGCTACCATCACTTTTAACTGTTAAACTGCTCTTGTCTGAACATAAAAGTTTTAATTTGATTTTCCACCCCATTCCATCGGAGTGGGAGGGAGGGAGAAAGAGAGATTGAGCAAACAGCTGTACCATGCTCAATTTTCAGCTGGTCTTAAAATTATAACGTAGATCCTGTAGTTAATTTGGATGATGGTGGATTAACAACCAGAAATTCACTGTTACAACTTAGTTTTTAGGATCTGAGGAAATTTTTCAGTACTATATGATATTAAAAATTGCTTAGATATGAGAAACAAAATCAAAAGTGCTACAGACAATATAATTCATGCAGTAAATAGTAGGAGATACTGCAAATGGTATTATAAAACATGTTGCAAACCAAGTATTTGATTTAAATTTCTTTAATCTCACTGTGTTAAAAAGAATCACAGAATCTCTAAATATAAGCACAGGATATGGGTGAGGAGTGAACTTGTAGCTAGGTCAGGGATCCATGTTACTCAGATCTAAGGAGTGGTATTTACACAGGTAGAAGTCATAAGATTGTCCCAGTTATTGTTATTTTTTCAGGGAAAGTAACTTGTATGATGTGATAAGGAGATCGCCAGTGTTATATTACAGAAATAGGCCAAGCTACATCTGCTAAGAAAAGACTGTGTCAAAAAAATGTTCTGCATATTAAGAGGCAAAAAACACTCTCAAAGTTGTTTCAAAGGTTTAAAAGAAAATAGCAAAAGGCCTACTTTTTGTCTTCATGAGTGTCCTACTTTTAGCCAGGACAGAGTTAATTTTTTGCAGTAGCTGAGAAATTATGACTAGAAGGTTTTTCTGTATTATCTCAGTCATTGCCTGGGGTTGGGAAAAGGGTCTCTTGCTTTTGAGAAGGACGTTCCTTCCCGTGGGAGAAAATGTGGTGGGGAAGAGCTGATTGGTATTTGATTACTGTCTACTCTTGCAGGCTTTCTTTGTAAATCCTTTCTTTGTCTTACACCTTTTCCTATTAATACTGTTGCTGTTACTGTTCATTTTCTTAACTCATTGCTCTTTCTAGTAGTTGGTTTTTATATCAACCCATGATCTATGCCTTTTGTGCTCCTACTTGCAGTAGGAGAGGGAAGCAAGTGCGGAGTGGTTTTAGCAGGACTAACTTGGAGACTATCATTCCTAAACCACAACAAGATTTATTGTTGATTTCAGTAGCTATAGAATACATTTGCTTTAACTTAAACACTGAAAAACAGGACAAAGTTTGAAGTACTTGAGGTGTATTTGTGCCTTACGTACTTGAAAGGAATCAGTCAGTTTTTGTGAGGCTATTGAAAAACTTATCTGCCAAGTCAACATTAAACTTTTAAGAAAGTTATAGCTCTCAGTTAAGAAATTGTAGGCAACATTCTGTAAAAGGAGGATATTCATTTCCCCTAGAGCAGCTCAATTATTGTAGCAGCCAGCATTTTCACCTGTGACAAACCAGAAAAATCTGTTGGTCCTGTACATCCCCTTTGAATGAAGAGATAGCTGGTAGGTTACATAGGGTATGGAGTTATTCCAGCAGGACTTGATCAGATGTGTTGTCATGTTTAGACTTAGTTTGTTTTTTGGGTTTTGGATTTTGGTTTTTTTGGGGTGGGGTTTTTTGTTTGTTTGTTTTTAATGGCTTCCTAGCATTTGTTTGAATGTGTGAGCCTCATGTATTCCGTCCCTTAAGATGTGTGGTTTGAAGAAAAGATTCCTCTCATTTGATTTCATACATACAGCAAAAGTCTGTGCATTCTAAAGCCACTTAGGTCATGATTCCTCTGGGTCATGAGTCATCTCAGCTAGTTTGGATGAGATTCTAAAAATGCCTATTTATTTTTTCAAACTACAGAGAGACCACCAGGCCATGATTTTAGACCTATGCAACAATGTTTGTTCCAATGAATCCCACTCAAGATTGTCTCACAGACACTGGGTAATTTGGTGTACCTAGTGATGCAAATCTCTTTACAAGTGGAGTGTGACATTATTCTTTGAGTACATTATTGTCTTGAGACATAATTTAGGCATTCATGAGCCATTTGTGAACTAGGTAGACACAAAGATTTTCTGCTTCCCATAACAATTTCCTACATGTTACCTCAAATCCTTTTTAGTTCTACGTTTTCAGTAAAGCTTAGGACTAAGTATTCCTGTATTTCCAGTCCATGTTATTGTTAGTCCATGTTATTGTTAAAAAGCTGTGAATGGATTTCCATCTTTGAGATTCTTGGGAGCAACTTATATAGTGCTTTGACATCATAAAATGTAGCTGCATATGTGCTGCTCTCAAGGTCTATTTGAGTGTCACTTGAATGGACTGAGACCTAAGATAAGTGAAAAAGTTTGCTTAGATATTTGTATTAATAAAAGGTTTTTAATGTGTTCCAAATTGTGACATTACAATCAGTCTGTAAAAATATATGGAGTGAGCAATTATCTGTGTTGGTAAATATTGATACAAATTGCTTGAAGAATATAGAATTCAGCTTAAATTTTAAGTCAATATACCAATCTTTTGAGAAACTTCTTAGAGGATTCTTTTCTACTGGGCTGTTTAACATTCTCATGTGGGAAGTGCTGTGAGCTGTGTCACTTGGGAATTTAGAGTAATATCAGAATAAAGCGTTAGAAAATACAATGTATTTTCTAGTAATATGTTCTGCACTGGCAGACCAGGAAGCAATTTACCCAGAAGGTCTTTCCCAGCCCAAATGTGAACTTGATTGTGATGCAGTGATTGTGAGGACAAACTTCTGCCATCAAAGGTCATCTTTTTACTTCATGATTAAGACAGCACCACCTACTGATGCTTTTGGTCTTCAAATATTTGAAATATTTTGTGTTACTTGGCTTTTTCTATAAAAATTACTTATAGTCCTTTTGCATCCCCTTTCTCCCTCTCCCTTTTACCTCCTTCCCCCACCCCCAATCAGTAGTCTCATTTAGTCAGTTATCTCTCTGCTCTGCAGTCTCTAGGAGTTGTTGTTTCAGCCACATATTTGCTTGAATCAATTGATTTTATTGCAGGAGACTAGTCTGGACATGGATTGAATATGGAGGTAACAGAGCACTGTTTGCAATGTTTGATCAGCACCTATGTGTAATTTCTCATGATGAGCATGGGGTTCACCTGGAAAGGCTGCCACTAAACAAATACTGAAAGAATTAATTGGCAGCTTTTGAAGCAACTGTGAAATTGTCTGTGAGCATAGGTAAAATTTTTTGCTTTATCACTTGTACCAGGCATTGAGTTTAAAATGTTGTGAAAATGCAGCTGAATCTTTTATCCGATTGAGTTATTTAGCAAGTCTTGACAGTTCAAGAGAGGCTGTGTAATTTAATGATATTCTTAAGATTCAAGAACTTAGATTTATCAAGTTGGGGAGTATAAGTTCTTATTTCCAGTAAAGTAGGGAAGGTGGATTTAAGTGTTTCATGTAAGAATAACTGGCAACCCTTCAGTATGCTGGTTTTGTTTTTGAATATGTAAATTGCTCAAAATAGCAACATATGTGAAACTTTCCGTGTCCTCCTGTGTGTCATGTTCACAGCCTATGAACCAGAGAGAAAACACCTCCCCTTGTGCTGCATTCCATTCATGGATGGTAGCAAAGTTTTAACATACATGGGGTATTGCAATATATCAGATATATTCGTCTCCTTAGAGCTACCATATATCAACATATTCCCCAAAGCCCAGGACCTTTTTCTTCCTGGAAATTTTTTAAAGTGCATAAAACCAAAAAGTGTTTAGCAGTTTTCCTGGTATTTTTTATGTCTTGGCAATCTGGTTAGAGCAATAGCTGTAAATGATTAAAACTCCCAGAAGATCAGCCACGGCTAAGACACAGGTCAGCTGCATCTTTTTTCAGCATGCCAATCAAAACTTAAAAGCAAGAGAAATGAAGGCTTAATAGCTCCCTAGGAAACAAAATTTCAAAGGTATGTGAGCTCTCTGCTACTTTTGATGTTAGCCTTTCTCTTTCTCATGAGTCTCATAAATAGTTTTCTTGCGTAAAGAAACTGCTTTGGTTAACGGGTCAAAACAATTTAAGATTCATATAGGTGTACTTGCGTTGTTTGATTGAATTGTATTTTCTTGCTTACTCTTTCTGTTGTATACAGAGAATACGAGAATATGCTTTCTCTTTTTCCCTTCATTGCCACCTCAGTGTTGTCATTCTTTCGCACACCCCATCCAGGTTTTTGGTAGGTTTTGGAGAATATTTGCCTATCTTCTTTGTAAGGTGGCTCTTTTGTTATATATGCAGAGTTATAAAAAATAATACAAATATTGCAGAGTATTTAGCATGTAACTAAATAACGAATATTCATTCTTCGTATTGTTTTCCAAACGTTAGAAATTTAAAAGCTAGACCATACTGTTTTTCAATCTATTTCAGTAGTGCAGAGGAACATTCAAAACAACTTTGGACAGAAATGGAGAAATATTCCACTGAAACTAGAGGTGGAATTGATATAAGGTGGAATTTGTCCTTTGCAGCATGACTGCAGAAGTGCTGTAAGGCACAGTGAAATGTAGACGTTTCCTGAATCTCTTAGTGGATGCACAAAACTGTCATCCCTCACAACAAATCTTCAGGAGACATCATGGTAAAAGGCTAGACTGGACTATCTCTTAAAAATAGACTTTGTATTCCCTTTCTTATGCCTCTTTATCTCTGATACTCAGTGGCAAAAGAATCAGATGATGGAAGAGAAAAGGCATTCCTGTCTGGTACTGGTTCCCAGCCTGAAATAAAATTGTCATGTAATAGCAGCTCTAAATTCTGTGTAGATAATTCAGCCTGTTTGATGGAGGTTGCTATGTAAGATAAAAAGGATTTGAGAAAACCAAAAAAATTTGAGTTGCTGTGCCGTTTATAACAACGCTTTCTGAGAATAGAACAGTCTCATAGAAATATGTATGTGTGTGTGTATATATAATATTTAATTTATTTATCTAATTCATTATGTTAATTTGTGCATTTAGTTTTATGGTTTTGAAGCAACTGGCATTCTGCTTAGCAGAAAAGCATGCAAGGATGTAGATAGCAGATCACCCTTTATATTTTTCTTTAATCCTTACCAATCTGAAAATAAATGTTTTAATACGCATTGACTAGAGCCAGGAACAATGCAAACAATTGTAATTCTGTCCTCACTGATAATGTGGTGGCTCCACATAGCATTCTGTACTGAAGAGGAGTTTTGCCCTATGAAGAAATGCAGAAGATAAGGTGACACCACTTAGAGAAATAATACAAAATGTTTCAGCCACACATGCACTTAATAAAGGAAACATCATCTCTAGACTTGTCCTTATGGGTCACTTTTTATCTAAGTAAAAACCATTACATTGATTAGAAAGAGCTGTAAACACTGCAGCTTTTTGTATTGTCTTGAATCAGGCGTGTGTTTGAAGCAGAATTAATTTTGTATCAGAATAAATAATTCTGTAGGCAAGCCTCAGTGCTTAGAGATGTGTTTTTGGCTCACCAGCTGCCTTCCCAGACTGCTTTTATCTGGTGCAGACAAGCCTTTTTATGGCACTTCTATCATATGTGTGTGCAGAGAACAGATACTGGCTTCTTATTCTGAATGCTGGCTAAAAGCAATGTTCCCTGGCATTGCTCTCAAATCCTCCAAGGGTCAACATCGTCTTCTTTTTCTGATAACTCTTTGTGTGCCTGATCATAATGTTTGAAGTTAGACCCATACAGAGAGCCTTAATGCTTTCTCCCTGTGGGAAAAGACTACAAAGAAAGATAAGAAGCTTTCATGGTTAGAGCTTTTTTAAGGCCATTGTGAAACTATTGCTATGGGTAAGTTATTAGAGCCATACTGAGGTGCCACATCACCTAGAAGATTCATAGGATCATATCAAGTATGGAAGTTGATATCCCTGATATTCCTGACCTGTCTATTTTCAATGTGAAGCTGAATAATTTTGTAGAATGCTGGTGGTGAGCCTTATCAACCTCCAGATGAGTGAGGCAGAGCATGATGTGCCCCACTGACAATTTCAAGGGAGACAGTCTTGATACTCTCCCACCATTTCTCACAGCCATGCTGGCATCCCTGGGAACACTGATGGGCAAGAACAAAGGCTGGTTTTTTATCTGGGATTTGCTTTAGCTGTACACTAATTTTACAGATGGCACCTGCTTTTGGTCCTGTCGTGTTTGAAACAAGTAAGTGGGTATTGTCTCCAGTTTGTTCTCCCTCCCAGCCCCAAAATTCCACATCTATTATAACTGCATATAAACTGGAAGCTCCATTTTAATAATGAGTTATTAGTTCTGAAAATTGCTGTTGTGTCCTAAAATTTGCATGGCATTTCCTATCAGCATATCCAGAAAACAGTTTCTCTGTCTAGATTTCTAGAAATTCTTTAATAAAAACATAACTCTATTAAGTATAAACCATGATCAGTGCAGCTGATAATACCCAGGATGCTGTTCAGTAGACTTACCCTGTACACAAACAAGAAAATTTGAAAAGTGCAAATTACAGTCATAGTTTTATACCTCGAGGTGTCTCAAAATTGCTTTAATGGTATGGCAAAAATTGACAACGTCCACATGGGTGAAAGAGGATTTTGGAAAAGGAAGTGATCTGTTGGGTCTCTAACATAGCCCTCATCCCCACCCTTGCCAATGATAACAACCACAGAGCAATGTTTTGGTGTGAAGCCATCGAAATGCACCTTATCTCGTCAGGGAGTTTTAATACATCTGAAGGCCAATGACAATGGGAAGAAACCTAGGAAAAAAACTCATTATCTAAATTTTTGCTATGGCAGTACATCCAACTTTTTCTGTGTAGGTTTTGTAGAACCATTAGAATTGATTAAAACAGTATTTGCTTACAACTCACCCTCCCTGAATGTTCTCCTCAACCAGGTTGATTTGCATCTGTAAGGATATTTGTGTTAACGTTCACCAAATATTTAGTGAATGTGCCACTTACAGGAAAATATTATTATTACTACTGCTACTATTACTACTACTGCTACTACTAGTACATGGAAGAGGCATGCAGGGAGCTTGAGGATTTTGGTTGCTTTCTGAAAATCCTGTCACTGTAAACTTTTGGAGGACTGTCTATGTTAATAATAATGGCAGTAAATAAAGGATAATTCTGGTTAATTCTCAGAATATATTCTGGGATTGTTCCCCACTAGTCTATCAATAACCTGTAGCTCACAGTGAAGTAGAAGTTATTTCAGACACACTTCATCTGACTTAAGTCCATTTGAATTTAGGCAAGTATTTCAGGTACTTAAACCAGAAGCTTCATCACCTTGAATGCCTTCCAAAACCAGAAGCTTCATCACCTTGAATGCTTTCCATAGTTTCTCTAGAGGAGGAGGTCACTGACCTCCCCCGCCCCATCACAAATAGTTCCTCATAGTATTTTCCTCATTGTGTTGTTCAGTAAGAAAGTCTAAGGATGTTCCTGGCTTGGATAGCTTGCTCCACTTCCTTTAGGCTTGTGTTTGCAGTGTTAAATGCATCTGGAAGACTATTTTACTATAAGGATATGTAAATTATTAGAAACTGTTATTGAATGACTTTTTTGTGTCTGTTTAGAGAATAAAATTGTAAAAAAGCCTTAATTCACCTTGACTTTTATATTTATGACCTACTAAATATAGTGTGATCACCATGCTATCTAGGACTGTGGAAGTTTTTTTCTGTGATTGTGTGTATGTTGAATATCAATGTAAAATAGTGAATAATAAATTTGGTTCCACTGTATTAAAAAAAACAAAAAACCAAGAGCATTTAATTACAGCTGTTTATGTTGAAAAGGCTGAAGACCATGGAACAATGTACTGAATGGAATGAGAAAGAATTGCCACCCTGTGCTAACCATGTTAAAAGTAATGAGAGCAGTCCAAACAAAATTATTTGCATTCTGTCCAACTTTGGCTTGAGAATATCACGCAGTTCCACAGAATAGCTTAATTGCCTAGCATAGCATAATTGCCAGGCATGGGAAGTAATATAATTCACATGTCTGACCATGAAATGAACCAGAGAAACTGCTGGGTTTTAACAGCATGATTTTGACTTATCTTGGCTTTACAATTATTATAAGCATGAATCCAGATGTTGATCCATGCAGTGGTATCTCATGTTTCATCTTCCTGCATCCTGGCATTGTGGTTTTGTTCATTCTGTGGATCTGTGAAACCATCAAATGGGGGAAATCACAGGTGGGGGTGGAACAGGCTGCACCTGAGAGTGATATATGGGTCTGTCCTGCTGTGCTTCAGATTCTGTGGAAATGGGGTGAGAAAAGGTATCGTGCTTAGGAAGGGTAGAGTATACTATTGAATCTGATCTGCTTCTTAATCCAATAAAATCCTAAATTTATGGAAGATTTTAACAGCATAGTTTTAATGACTATTTCCTATTTTATGGGCAGTTAACGCCTTAGTCTTGTTTTTTATTTCACTGACTTCCCTCATCATGCTCTAAATAATGAATAGAAAAATGATCTCTAAGCATTTGAGTTTCCTTTGGTGATTGTGTTTGTAATACACTGCTTATCTGCAGAAGAAGGTGAGTCTCAAAAGTTAGAATAGCAAGGAAAATTCATTTGGTTCCAAGGCAAGATGTATTGGGCTACAGTGCTGTTTGGGTAACAAGCTATCTGAGTATGTGTTCTCTCATATAGTGGCTTAGTGTATGATTGTTTATATTCCTGTGGTTTCCCAAGGCAAATGCATCTTCTGCTTGTTTCTAGGTTTGGTTGGGTTTTTTTTTTGGTTTTGG